>JAQGBX010003407.1:0-17444 GCA_034698745.1 Megaphyllum sjaelandicum | reverse complement strand
GGCAAAAATGAGAGTAAAATGGGAAAAAGTCAGGCAAAGTCAGGCAAGTCGATTTTTCAAATGTGGTGGCAACCCTGTATATAAAGTTTATGCCGCATTAAATTTCACATTTTCACTTATTATTTCAAAATAGATCCAATTCAATTTTAACTCAGTACCCTAGATGAATCAAATAAAATATATACTAATTTTTTTTTAAAAATTTCAAACTTTATATTAAATTTATACTTTTTTATTTAATTGTATTATTGAATTTATACCAGATTAAATTTCACATTTTCGCTAATTATTTAATTAAAAATAAATCAAAAATATGCTGTTGTGTACATGTATTTCAAATATACATACATTTAATGATAGTTGTATATATTTATATTTATTATAACGAATTAAACTTCACATTTTCACTTATTATTTCAAAATACAATTGTAGATGAATCAGATAAAATATGTATATTCCGAATTTTATTTAAAAATTTCATTTTCATTTTAATTCAAATATTCAATCATTTCACTTATTAGTTATTTCAAAATAGATGAATCAAATAAAATATATATATATACCGAATTTTATTTAAAATTTTTATTTTCATTTTTATTCAATTCAATCATTTCACTTATTAGTTATTTCAAAATAAAATATATACATGTATACCGAATTTTATTTAAAATTTTCATTTTCATTTTTATTCAAATATTCACTCATTTAATGTTCACTTATTAGTTATTTCAAAATAGATGAATCAAATTAAATATATACCGCATATTTTATTCTAAAAATTTTCATATAAGTGAAGTATACGTCAAAATGTTTATTCAAATATCTAATCATTTAATAATAATGTAGTAAAAAGTTTTCGTTTAATAATATGCAATCAAGCGTGGGTGCAACTGGTATCGTTTTCGACCTTCGTTAGGGGCTCCACCTATCGGTGCAAATAACTTTTGTTAAAATGATGATGATGACACTGCAATTTTATGAAAAAGTACGAAATCATGATTTGGTTGGTGTCTCGACTTTTTGAATGCGTTTTGTGTTTTTGTTGAATTGATCCAGTTCGCATGACAGGACACAACGCACTAATTCATAATGGTACCGATTGTTTTTGGCACCTCTTATTATCGATCCATCCTACTTTCACTCCCTTTATACAAAATAGAGAGATATATTTAGGGAATATTTTTCAAGCACAATGTGAAAATCTCTCATATTTGCGCACCACTGCTAATGTGTTACATGAGAAGCAACCTGTTGCATGCCCATGCATCCAACTTTTTTTTTTTGCTAATTTAAGACAACTCTCTCCGGTCACCACCGATTCTTTTATTTCTAGAAAACTATATATTTTTTATATTTATATATATATATACAAACACAAAAGAAAAATGGCCGCTTTTTTGTAAAATGTATAAGTTTGTATCTGGCGTTCCCATCTCACGCAAATTTTCCGCCATCTTACTTTCCCCCTAGTTTGTTTTTTTATATATGGTAAATATTTGTAGTTTATACTATTTGAAATTAGGGGCGATTCACTAGTCTGCACTCTTGATAAACTGTTTGTTTTCGTAAACTTTTAACAATGCTAAATATACGTTTTAAATTATATTCTTAATCCGATTTTGCCCGAATTCGCATAAAATTCAATTTGGTGCAATTACGTTTTTTTTATACCCAAATTTTGTATTATTTTGCAAAAAAGAAGCTGGCTCTTAGAAGTTTTCTAAAACTTTAAATAATTATGTTTACAATGTACGTGTACTGTCAGGGTTCCCACATTTCTGGGAAACCTGGGAAACCTGGGATTGTCAGGGGATTTTAGGAAGTTGTATGAAAAGTCAGGGGATTTTTTACCCAGCCAGGCCTTTCACTTTAAACACAAGAAATCTTAGCCACCCAAAAAACGAAAGTTATTGGATGATCCAGCCAAGAAATTTCGTGCAATTGATATGGAAATTGTTGAGCTAAATAATTCTCAATAATGGTAGGTTAGTTTATTTTAATGATTTTGATTGTCTAAAAACTGGTCAGGGGAAAATGCAATATTGATTCTGGGAAACCTGGGAAGGTCAGGGGATTTTGATTTGCAGTAAGCATGTGGGAACCATGTACTGTAATTATTGGTCTGATATTTTTTAAAAATGTTTTTGAATAGAAATATAAATATTATGGAAATGTGTCGAAAACTTGGTGGCTTTTGAATAAAACACGCATTTATATATTTAAAACATGTTATTAATTCATAAAATATCTATGTTTTAGACTTTTTTATTTCAAAGTCATTCAGGCCTACTCTTGTTCTTGACATTTTGTACCAATTTTTTTTCCATGGGAATTTATGCTTGTTTTTTGAAGTTTTTCAAAATTTTTAAATGATTATTTGTTTACGTGTACTGTAATTATTGATCTGATGTTTTTTATTTAATGTTTTAAATATGAATTGAAATATTATGGGAAACATGTCAGAAGCATGGTTGCTTTTGAAGTTTTTCCAAACTTGAAATAATTATTTGTTTAGTGTACTTTAATTATAGGTTTTCCAGGTCTGGGGTAACCTATATTTTTACATGTTTGACTGCAAAAGACATGTTTCTGACGTGTTTTCTTTAAAAACATTTGTTTTTAACAAATATTTTTAAAATATGTTTCTAACAAATACCAGTGTTATAAATAAACATGTTTCATGAATAAATAGCATATTTTGCATGAATATATTTATGTTTTATTCAAAAACATGCAACCTGCAACCATGCTATTGTCATGTTTACTAAATATGCACGTTTCCATAATATCTATATTTATATTAAAAACATTTGTTTCAAGAAAACATATCAGATCTGATATGTTTTCTTGAAACAAGGTAATAGATTTTTAAGGTAATTTATTTTAAAACCTGGAAAAGTCAGGGAAGTTGAAAAAGAAATTTCTAGGGGCTTCCTGATATACATGTACGTGTTAAATAAGTGTAAACCTATGAAAGTAACATGACTTCGACAAAGTTAATTGGTAATACACACGTTCAACACTATTTAAACATGTTTTGAAATTTTTATTATACATTTACATGTACAAAAACAGATAATTGTAAACTTTCGTTTCCAAAACTTTGCACTAGATGGCGGTTTCATCGAGTTGACAAAAGCTACAAATTATTTTATTCGGTTGAATTTCAGGTAGTTAAACGGACAAAAACATGCAAATAGGTGAAAATCCTAAAAAAAGGTTCCATGAATTATGGGGATATAAAGTAAAGTAACCAAATCAGGGCAAATGTTAACCCCCTCCATGCGGTGAAAAAAAAACTATGTTTCAAAAACTGAATTGTGGCATGCAGTTTCATAAATTACGAAAAAACTACTTCCTTTTTTTACAAAATGTTCGGGGAGTGTTCGAGAAATTGCTCTGAAAATCATGGAAATTATAGGGAAACTCCTAAACTCGTACCATAAAAAATAAATGGATTTTTGCATCTTCATTACATCTTCTTGCCTTTTTTTTGGCAATTGAAGAGAAAAATCCAGCCCATCGATTTACAAAAAAAAAAGCTGAAAAAAATGAAGGAATTTTAAAGATGTGAAGAAATATAAGGAAAAATGATTCAAGTTTAACAAATGAGCTTAAGGTTTATCTAGTTTATCTTTTGAATATTTTTATGAATTTTTTATAAATTTATGTCGATGGAGATCAAGAAATTTAAGCTGGATTTATAAAATTGCAGAGAATTACCACGAATTTAAGATATTCCAAAACATTTTGTAGAATTTTCCAAAAAAAATAAATACTACAAATAAAAAAATGTTTTATATCAACAAATTTCCAAAACGTTTTCTAGTACTTTATTTTACAGAATATTTCCAAAATATTTTCTAGTACTGTATTTCACGAATAATTTCCAAATTATTTTTCTAGTTCTGTACTTCTCAAATTAATCTACATGTGTATATCCAAATTATTTTCTAAAATTTTCCAAGACCATTTCCTTAGATTTCATAACATTTTCGAAAGAGTTTGTAGTGCTGCATTTCCCTAATAATTTCCAAAACATTTTTTAATACTGTATTTCCCAAATTATTTCTAGAACATTTCCAAAATATGCTCTAAACCTTTTCAAAACATGTTCTAAAACTTTTCAAAACCATTACCTCAAATTTCCAAAATATTTTCTCGAACCGGTATTTCCAAAATTATTTCCAAAACATTTTCTAGTACCTGTATTTCCCAAATAATTTCCAAAACATTTTATAATACTGTATTTCCCAAAGTATTTCCAAAACATTTCCAAAATATGCTCTAAACCTCTTCAAAACAAGTTCGAAAACTTTCCAAAACCATTACCTCAAATTTCCAAAACATTTTCTAGAACCGGTATTTCCCAAATAATTTACAAAACATTTTATAATACTGTATTTTTCAAATTATATTTCCAAAAAAAAACATTTCCCCCAACATTTCTGAAATATCTTTTTAAAAACTGTCCAAAACATTTTCTACTAATTTCAAAAAACATTTTCTGAAATGTTTCAAATCGTTTAGTAAAAAATTTTCAAAACATTTTATAATACTCAAACTGTATTTCGACCAAATTATTTCCAAAACATTTTCCTCAACTTTTCAGAAATATCTTTTTAAAAACTGTCCAAAACATTTTCTAATAATTTAGAAAAAACATTTTCTGAAATTTTCTAAATCTTTTTATAAAAAAAATTTTCCTAAACCCCGTAAAATTTTCTTAAAACGTTTCCTAAAACCAAAACCATTTCTAAGAATTGTAATTCTCCGATTTTATTTCACATTTTTCCAATGTTTTTTTACATTTTTTTCAAATTTCCTTTACAGTTAACTTAGTTATAAACTTTTTTGAGAGTAAATTCAAAATCTATTTTCGTTAAAAATGAAATGGGTATCTTTGGTTGTTGCCATGGCACGAATGTTGGCCTGAGGGACTTTTTTTATTTGGTAAAGATAGGATTGTTAGCTATTTTGTGCTTCGGACACCCGACGAGGAATCACACGTGACAAATGACAATGTCAACATTATTTTATGTCATGAACCAGAATTGCAACAACTTATGAGTTTTTACGACTAAGGATGTGGCTTTTTCTGTTTGGGGTGCGGCCAACCGGACTACGACTTTTATGGCTTTTTCGTGCTGCTTTTTTTGTGAAAAACTTTGCCGAAAAATTTACCTTCAACCTCATAATGTCCATCACATTAATACGGGCATTTCTTGGTATCTCTCGTAATGTTCTACATTGTTTGGTAAAATGATTATGGCTCTATAAGACCAAATTGAAGGAAAGTTTCATACAAATAATTTTCTTTGATGTAAATTTTCTATAATCTTTATATTTAATGAAGTAACACGACAATCTCGACCAACAGCAATTTTTCATCGACGTTTCGGGACCATGTCCCTTTATTCAAGCTCTAAAATTAAAGTTGAAAATTGTTTAAAAACTGCAATTACAAGTATTTTAACGAGTAAAGAACATGCAAAATCCCTGAAAAACCAAAATCCAAACAATAATCCACAAAAACATAATACAGATATTACACAATCTGCCTGTGGAGGAGACCACTTGAGGATGCATGGCTTCATTTATTAATCTTTATATTTGAAGTTAATTTTGTAAAAATATACTATACGTGAAGTATTTTTTTTAAAAATATACAATATTTGAAATACATTTTTAATAATTCATATTTGTAATTCAGAATTTTAGACAAATGTTAACAAAATTACCAAATTTATTTTGGAAAACATTTTTCATTTTATATATTTTTTCAGAAATATAGAAATTGCCTAGAATTTTGTCATTGATTGCAAAAATTGTCTCGATCGATCTTATCCGAAGATTTAAAAAATAAATACGTTTATATATTATTTTATGAAAGATTGTCATGATTTTATGAAAGATTGCGAAAAATATCCATGAATTGTGTTAATGATTGCAAGAATCTCCCAGAATTTATCCAAAAAACTGCATGAATTGCCTCGATTTTTAGCCAAATATTGCAAACGTCCTCCAGAATTTAGTAAAGAATGCAAGAATCTCCTCGAATTTAGCCAAAGATTGTGAGAATTTTCTAAAATTTAGATATAGTTTGCAGACGATCTCCTAGAATTTAGCCATAACTTAAACAAATAATGCGTACTAATGATAGCATTCTCTAGAACTTATCTAAAAATTGTAAGAATTTCCTAAAATATTACTTAAATTTCCTAAAATTTGGCCAAATGTTGCAAACATTTCCTAGAATTTAGCCAAAAATTTAAAAAAAATTCTATAAGTTTCTATCGATTGCTAGCATCGCCTAGAATTTAGCCAAAAATTGCACAAAAAAATCCTAAAATGTGGCTGTAAGTTGGTGAAATTTTCTAAAATTTAGTCAATGCTTGCAGACTTTTCCTAGAATTTAGCCAAAAATTGCAAAAAAAAATTCTAGACGTTTCTATCGATTGCTTGCATCGCTTAGAATTTAGCCAAAAATTGCACAAAAAAATCCTGAAATGTGGCTGTAAGTTGGTGAAATTTTTTAAAATTCAGTCAATGATTGCATACATTTCCTAAAATTTAGCTCAAGATTTCTGAGTTTTCCAGAATTTGGCTAATAATTGCAAGAAGTTGTTGAAATTTAGCCCAAAAATTGCCAGAATTTCCTACAATATGACTGTTTATTACTGAAATATCCTAAAATATGGCTGTATATTGCTGAAATTTCCTAAAATATGGCTGAATATATTGCTGAAATTTCCTATAGTTTGCCTACTGACCTACCTTTATTTTTCATCTAATCTCGTCTGCAAAATTGCTGGGACGCCTGAATTAATAACAAATATTAGCAGCGCCCCATCTCCACAAAAAAACCTACTTTATATGGTCAAGAATTTTAATATTTTTTTTGGGGATGTGGCCCTGGCCCACACTTTCGTCGTGTTCATGCTCGAGCATTTATAGTAACTAATTGAATTTAATAAATGGGGAAAATTACCCTGACCTCGATTTTTGAGGATTCTAGCTATTAATATATACACTAGCTGCTGTTGAATTTTAATATAATTTGACGACGGTGGTTTATTGAAGTAGGAAAGAAGACGAGACATATTGCCTACTACTCTTCCTTCAACTTTTTTTAAAAAAATACTTATATTTTTAATCTACCTCTGGCTGTCCTTACCCTAAATCACTCCTCAATGTACAATTTGTATTCAGGAATGGTTAAGCCTTCGTTACAACACTTTCCGAATATTTACGAAATTGAAGTTTTGGAAACTTTTGAAAATATACGAGAAAATATGCAGAAAATATATACAAAATATGTAAAATATATGAATAAGATAATTGTTTGTATGAAATGTACATGTATTTAATGTTGCTGAAATCTTCTCAAATGGGCCATAGATTGCAAACATCTCCTAGAATTTATCCAAAATTTGGAAGAATTCCTAAAATGTTGCTGAAATTTTCTCAAATTTGGCCAAAGATTGCAGACATCTCTTATGATTTAAGCTCAAGATTTCTGAGTTTCCCAGAAATATGTAAAATATATGAATAAGATAATTGTATGCATGAAATGTTCATGTATTTAGTTAATTTGCATTTTATTTGTTTTTTTTATTTATTGAATAATAACATTTTTTTATTAATTTTATTTTATATTTCATTTGAATTTAATAATTTATATTATTTGGGAAATTGAAGTTTTAGAAACTTTTGAAAATATGCAATAAAATGAACAGAAAATACACAAATAATATGTGGAATATATGAATACGATAATTGTATACTTGTTTCAATATGAAATGTATTTAATTTTTGATTAATTTGCATTTTGTTATTCATTTTATTGCATATTTAATTTAAATTTAATAATTCATGTTTCATTTTAATGTAATAGTTTGTTTCATTTGAATTTTAATAATGTATATTTCGTTTGAATTTAATAATTTACGTTTCGTTTGAATTTAATAATTTATATTTCGTTTGAGTTTAATAATTTACGTTTCGTTTGAATTTAGTCATTTATATTTCGTTTGAATTTAATAATTTATATTCCGTTTGAATTGAATAATTTATATTTTGTTTTAATTTATTAATTTGTTTTATTTATTTTTAATAATTTATATTTTATTCATATTTAATAATTTGTTTTTATTTCAATTTTATAGTTTATATATTGTTTTGGATATAAATATACTTCTTAAATTGAACACTAAATAAATTTACAGTTAGGTAATTGATATTTTTACATATTTTGTAAATTATTTTGTATATTTCCTATAATTTTCTATTAATTCAACTATGTTAAAAAAATTTCGTAGTAAAATTATAAGAGATTTGACAATCTTAAGCTGTTTAGGTAATATTGCGTCATATTTTAGGAAATTTATGAAATTTATGAATAAATTATAGATAATTTGTGCAATTTGTGACTATGTTTTAGTACATTTCCGCAATTTATGAGTAAATATTTAGATAATTTCTGGAAGTTGTGACTTCGTGTAGGTAATTTTTGCAATTCGTGACCAAATTCTAAGTAATTCCTGCAATTTGTGACTACATTTTATGTAATTTATGAAATTTGTAACTTAATTATGGATAATTTCGGCAATTTTTGGCCAAACATTTAAAAATGTTGACATTCTTTAAACTTATTTCGGTAGAAATGTTATATTAAATAAATATTTTTCAAAAGTCTTTGGAAATATATTATTCTTTATATTATCTTTATTCATGTACACATGAGGAAGTTAACTACCTGTAAATGTGTGGCGGGAATATTTATGTAGACTTGTTGGGAAAATGTGCCAAAAAAAATTGAACTGAATTTTGGGGAATTTTGAAGAAAACAAAAAATTTTGGCGAATATTCGAGATATTCAAGCAAATGAAGCGTGGGAAACTGTATTTTTTTGTTTTTTTTGCGAAATTTGCATGTTTGTTCGTGTTTATTGGGCAAAATTTGAAAAAGTGAGCCACCTGGTGGTTGGCATTAAACCTATTATTGCAAATGTTCGAACAAAAATAAGTTACGTAATCTCATGAGTGAAAGTTTTGTGTATGTAATAACTTGTTGAAAGCCAATTTTTATCACAATTTTCGTGAAATCTGATCACGTTTTAATGCAATTTCACATTTACATACATTAATGAATAGCGCCATAGACGTCATCTGGCGGCTGATGACGCTCATGCGTGACGTCAATGAAGGGTCTCATGGGTCAAGCATCACGTGATTGGGATTTGACCAAAATTTCAAGTTTTACTTAAATTGTTTTTTCTCTTTCAAATCTGTTTTTTTTTTTCAAATAGATTTTGAATTTTTATGATTTGAGAAATTTTATGGCACGTACATATGCTTGTTATTCTTTTTTATGAATTCATTAATTACTTTTGTAACTTGTTTTATTCGGTGTTACGTGATTAATCAACGTTACGTGATCTTCGTGTTAACGGAAATTAAGGTCAGGGGTTAGCCTTGCAGATGGAAGTTAATAGGGTCAGCAGATGGCGCTTGTGTCATCAGATTAAACAAATTAAATCATTGTTATAAAATGTAAAGGGAGATGTGATCTGCGATTAGGAAAAAAAGTGACATTGTTTTTAAAGATTTTTGAGGCATACAGGGATAGTTATGAATTATTTGTAGTTAATTGATTTATTTAATGAAATTCCTGCATAAATAATGTATTCAAAATATACTTTGTCCTGAACGAAATATATTTAAAACTTAGTTTTCTAAATGAAATATTTTTAAAAGGCATTTTTATAAATAAAATGCACATTTTCCTGAATAAAATACAACGTATCCTGAATGAAATACATACTGTATTTTCCTAAATGAAGTGTACTTTAAAAAAAATATCCCAAAATAATGCATTTAAAAACACTTTTTTTAATGAAATAAACATTCTCATGAATTAAATACACATCTTCATGAATGAAATATACATTTTTCTGAACAAGACACATATTTTCCTGAATTAAATACCTATTTTTCTTAATGAAATACATCTTTTTCCGAATTAAATTCATCTTTTCCTTAATTAAATACATCTTTTCCTTAATTAAATACATCTTTTTGAACTAGACATAAGTTTTCCTGAATGAAATATACAATGTTCTGAATAAAATATAACTTATTCTGATTTAAATATATATTTTCCTAAATGAACTATACTTTATACTCAAACACACTTCACTAAATTAATATTTTTAAAAATATTTTCTTTAATGAAATACACCTTTTCCTTAATTAAATACATCTTTTCCTGAATTAAATGCACATCTTTCTGAACTATAGACATAAGTTTTCCTGAATGAAATATACAATCTACTGAATAAAATATGATGTATCCTGAATTAAATATATATTTTCCTAAATGAACATACTTAAACACACTTTTCTAATTTAACATTTTTTAAAATATTTTCTTGAATGAAATAATCTTATCCTGAATTAAATACACATCTTCTTGAATGAAATAATCTTATCCTGAATTAAATACACATTTTCTTGAATGAAATAATCTTATCCTGAATTAAATACTCATTTCTCTGAATGAAACATATTTAGAAACGCAATTTCATGAATGAAATCATGTTTTTTTCTAAATTGAAATGTATTTAAACTTCATTGTCATGAATGAGACAAATTTTAAAAAAAAACATTTTTCTGAATGACTTTTATTGAAACATTATTCGTGATTAAGGGTTGAACCTTTTTGGTCGGCATGTTGGAAGCTTTTGCTCCATTTAGTGTACATGTAGGTCCGGTAAATGGCTGTTATGTTGACCTGTCCTTAGCTACTTCCTGTTCACTTTCCATCAAAATATAAACCACCCCCTCAATTTCTCACCGTATAAATAATGTCCAGTTGTAGTTTTTTTATACCGAATCGTACGATGATTAATATGTAGCAGTCATTTATCTGCGGGAGAATCGTGCAAAGGCTCGTACTTATCGTAATTTATAAAAGATGAAGGAGGGCACAAACTTTATAGGATTTAATGCTGCGGCTGGACGTCAATAGGAAAACTCATTTGCATAAAACATAAGAAATTCATGTACCGTTTTAGCGCTTAATGCGCTGCCAAATTGTGGCTTAATCTCACGCTGAGCACTGGCCTCCTAGCGGCCATAATGTTGCTTTTTCGTATCGATTTCATGTAACCAAGGTCTGCGTATCAATAACTTAACTGGACAATGCCATTGTACACTGTACAGGGTGGACCAGCCTTCCAACAAAAACAAGGAAATTTCCACTTTTCAATGGGCCCACATTGCAAAGTGTTGCATCCTGAATGAAATACATTTAAAAAATCCATTTTCTTGACTGAAACCTCGTTTTTTTCTGAAAGAAATAGATATGTATTTAAAACACATTTTCTTTATTTTAAGTATTTTAAAATTAAATTTTCCTAAATGCAAAACACGTTTTCCTGAATGAAATACACATTTTGTTTAATAAAATTTACATTTTCCTGAATGAAATACACATTTTGTTTAATAAAATTTACATTTTCCTGAATGAAATATACATTCTCTGAGTGAAATAAATATTCTCCTGAATGTAATTCACATTTTCATGAGTGAAATGCCCATTCTCTTGAATGCAATGCACATTTCTTGAGTGAAATACACATTCTTCTGAATGAAATACACATTTTCCTGAATGAAGCATACGTGTTTCTTGATAAAATACACATTTTCCTGAACGAAATACACAAAGAAAAAAAGTCAACACACGACCATGTACTTATTGACTTGTGACTTATTGACCATGTGTTGACTTTTTTTCTTTGATTATCGTGCCGACCACTTGATGATGAACATGAACGAAATACACATTTTCCGAAATAAAATACAAATTCTTCTAAATGAGATACACATTTTCCTGAAATACCCATTCTTCTGAATGAAATACGTTTTTCTGAATCTAGTATAGGCCTACATGTTTCTTGACTAAATACATTTTCCTTGACTTGATGAAATGCACAATTTCCTTTCATGATTAAATACCCAATTTGCTTTATTGATATGTTTTTATATCATGGATTGAAACATTGCAATGCGTTTCAAAGGTTGCATTATTCGCATTGATAAATTTTAGAATGTATTCTCGTCAGAGCATTACAAAGCTTTTCAACACATGTAATGAATGCAAAATACATTTACATGTATGTTTTAAAATCTATTATAATGTTCCATTCTCTTAAGTATTTTAAGATTCATTTATTTTCAATATCAAAGGGTCCGCTAGTATAAACCATCCTCTCTCTATCTGATCACACTTACTAACATGAGCTTTATTATTGCAAATATTTCAAACAAACATTAAGAACTATTTGTTAACGATACCCACTTACCATCAGATTGATATTTGTCATATATAGTGTTATTTAATTCGTTAATATCTGTTTGTCATATCTTTCTATTCCATCATATCAATTTGTTTACCAGTGTAAAAGAAGTTCTTTCATGGCTTAGCCAACCCACCAATTAGTATTTCTTGACCTGACCAGGGTATCATTATGATTATTTTTGTCACTTTTTTCCTCGTGTCATTGTCTTGCATTGCTTGCCATTAGACCAGGAGCTAACCATCATATCTTGACCTGACTGGAATTGGATTTGATGATAATGATAGGAGTCAGAGGTCAGCCATGGGGGGGGGGGGTAAGGGGAAAAACGAGTCTTAATTGGGGCACCATTTTCCCCCATTTGTTAAATGTTTTTTTATTCTCCACAAGAGCCAAGAAGGGGATAATATCACGTTGTATTTGGTCACACGACTGGTTTTTCCGGTTGCGTACGTGCGCCCCCTAGCGACATTTTTGGCTCTTTTGGTGTGACAGGTGTGGCTGCAGTCGTCTTTTTTTAGGTCCTTTTCATGGGGCACCTTGTTTGTCAAAATTATCATCGCTTGTAAATATTTGGGCCCTGAACCATTGACACAAGAGGAGAGCAAGGCTTTTTTTTCCTTCTTTTTGGAGAAATTGAAGGAAGAAGAGGGGTTGCAGGGGGACCTGCGGAGAAAAGTGAGGGAACAAACAAGGTTTTGGTACGGGGTCCATTGTGCTTACCATTGAATCGAGACCCCTATCTCTTATGCGCACCTTTTGTCCACTGGCCTTTGGTCACTCTTCTTGCACGTGAGTGACGCGTGAGAAAGTGAGGGCGACGGGCGCCTCGCACCTTAGTTAGGGGGCAGCACAGGCATAAGGTAGCTAGGGGGCCCCCCCTTCCCAAAAATACCTCTGATTTTGGGGCGGTTCTTGAGAGGCAGTTAACACGTAATAGGACCCTCGTGCCATGGGCACCTTCATAAAACGCAGGTTGTAGACATCCGAATGACACGTGACAGCATTTTGCAGACATGTTTCATGTATGATATGTAAAATGTAAAAAAGTTTATGGTGCATCATGCTGAAGACATGTATGATGTGTAAAAACATGTAAAAAGGTTACAGAAACATAAAGTACAACATGTTGCAGATATTTATGATAGTTGAAAGCATGTGTAGAAATACAAAAACATGTAGAAATATAAAAAAGCATATGTGGAAATAAAAAAATATGTAGAAATATAAAAAAATATTTGTTGAAATAGGAAAAGCATATGCATGCAGAAAAATATATAAAATATATGTAGAAATATAAAACAAAAGCATATGTAGCAAAAAAAACATTTGGAAATATAAAAACATTTGTACAGATATAAGAAAATATGATGAAATAAAAACATATGTACAGATATAAAAAAACATGTTGCAGAAAAAAATATTGTGTGAAAACATGTTGTAGATACAGAACATGCAAAACTCTTTCGGTGAAAGCATTGCAGCTAATGCATTCTTTACATGTTTAAAACGTTGGTCTTTCGAACAGTTTTGTTCAAATAACTCAACTTTTTTTAAGGATTTCATCCAAATACATTAGATGAATTTTAGATCGAAATTAAAGAATGCTACCAAATAAAAAATGGCATCATTACAAATAATATGGTTACTTTGTAAATATAGCAAATAATTCCAATATTTTGCTATTGAAAATTTATTTTATAATTTTTATTAAATATATAAATATTTTGATAGATTTAACGTATGGTGCCTCTCATATCTAGAAATTTTGATAAAATTTTCATCTAATTTTAATGTGCGTTCAACGATGCCGTTCGAATGAATGAATAATCCTTTATGAACCCTGACTGGCACATTTTTAAACATGGGGTCGAATGCATTTTTGTCAGTTTAAAACATCTCGTAAGAATAAAACGAATGCATATTTGGACTGGATTTTGCTGGTGCATATATTCGTGCGATGCTTATGGCCTGATGTGACCCCTCGGTGCCCAAAATTCGGAGGTTTTGACACGACTTTTGTTGTCTCTTCTTCTCATAAAAGCTCTTTTCTGTTGACCTGCAGCGCGCTTTGCGGAACGAATGGTCAGAAGGCACGCTGGCCATGGGATTGCAAATGGGGAGCACATTTACAATGGAAATATATAGCCCATAAGGGGCATTGTGACGTGTATTTATTGACATTTAATAGCAAAAAATGCGAATAGGTACACAAAAACTTGGACTTTGAATGAGAAATGTTTCTCTTTTTTTCTCCTATACGTCAAGGATTTATCAAATGAGCCACAATCTTCTTTCTATATGCGCTTTTCAAGGGAAGTTTGCATTTTATAGAAAAAAACAATTCTCATGAAATACTCCTACAATTACTGGACTTTGAAATAAACTTCTTAAGGTGACCACAAATCGATTAAAACGCATGCAATGTGGTCATGTTAAAAGGCAATTCATTAAACACTACTGTTTATTTTAGAAAACGATATTATCGTGTTTAATTCAGTCAGAAAATGTTATTTTCAAGTGTTTTTCATTCAGAAAATTTCTTTTTCAAGTGATTTTCATTTAGAGAATTTCATTTTGATTTGTTTTTTTTTTCATTCAAGACATTTGAATTTCAATTGTTTTTATACAGGGAATTTCATTTTCAAGTGTTTTTTTTTTCATTCGAAAAGTTCATTTTCAAGTGTTTATCATTCAGAAAATTTCGTTTTCAAGTGTTTTTCATTCAGGAAATTTCTTTTTTAAGTGATTTTCATTTAGAGAATTTCATTTTGAATTGTTTTTCATTCAAGACATTTGAATTTCAATTGTTTTTTTATTAAGGAAATTTCATTTTCAAGTGTTTTTCATTCGAAAAGTTAATTTTCAAGTGTTTATCATTCAGAAAATTTCATTTTCAAGTGTTTTTCATTCAGAAAATTTATTTTTTTAAGTGATTTGCATTTAGAGAATTTCATTTTGAATTGTTTTCCATTCAAGACATTTTAATTTCAATTGTTTTTTTTATTAGGGAAATTTCATTTTCAAGTGTTTTTCATTTAGAAAATTTCATTTTCAAATGTTTATCATTCAGAAAATTTCATTTTCAAGTGTTTATCATTCAGAAAATTTTATTTTCAAGTGTTTTTCATTCAGGAAATTTCATTTTTAAGTGATTTTCATTCAGGAAATTTCGTACGTGTTTTAGTGTTTTTCATTCAGGAAATATCTATTTCCAAGTGTTTTTTTAATTTAGGAAAGTTAATTTTAAAGTCACGTTTCATTCAGAATTTTAACATTTTAACAGTGTTGTGTGCATTATGAAATTATTAAGTGAATTCGAAATTCTAAGGAAATGCATCTTTACTGCAGTATTTCATTCAGAAACATGTAATTTTTAATCAAATGTAAAGTTACAGTTACAGAGTGTAAATGCAATTTTTAACTATAGTTTCAATTCAGCCAAAACATTTTTAAATCTACAGTTCTTTCGGAATAAAGTTTTTTTTTACTATGTATATATTCCGTTAAATCCATGATTTCTTATGCATTGTAAATTAATTCCAAACTATTATACTTCCCAAATAGTATGTATAAAATATACCCAAACACGAAGCACCCTCTAGTGATGACAATAATGTCTATACTCTTTCGTGTTGGACCATGGGTCATCTGGGCCCTAGGCAACGCTAAATCTGCTGGATCTTTGAGAGTCGTTGGGATATCCCATAGTTGTCCGGGGTCATGGAGGTCGTGGTGGCCACGCAGCTGTCGCAGCGAGTGCTGAGGGCGCCCGAGGGCCTCTCGTAAGGGGCTTTTGATCGTTTGTGCTTTCGGCCACAAGTGCAAAAGGCCCTTTGAAAGCGAGGTCGTCGTCCATTGTGTTCGCCCTTGGCCCCTCGATGGCCCTACCCTCGCAGCTGTGGCCTGACACGCCCTGCAATGGGTGGGGCCTCGAGGGGCCCCCTTTCAAAAGACCGCTTCACAAACGTCATTAATCATGAACAGCTGGCGGGAAAGCGATGCGAATGGGCCTAGGGGCGAAAGAAGGGGACGACCACAAAATACCGTCAACTCGTTATACGGGGTGTTTCAAAAACATTCATTCATTGAATTTTTTCCTTTGATCGCAGAATTGTCACTTTACATTCTATAACATATGTAATTTATCCAAATATATTCAACAATGCATTGAATAAAACATTCAGAAATATGAGCACCTCTTAACTACTAATGCTGATGTATTCTTAAACTTATTAATGATTTGTTTAGAATTGCATTGAATTCCACATTGAAAAAGCAATGTAGGCTATTGCAAAAATACATTCGAAAGTGTGTTTAGATTGGAACATTGCAATGCATTTTAAAATTCATTTTGCATGCATTATTAAAATGCATTATGAAATAAATGTTGCATTATGAAACGTATCGTTTTATTAAAATGAATTATGAAATACATTTTTCATTATTAAAATGCATTAGGAAATACATTTTGCATTATTAATATTTATTGTGAAATAATTTTTTCATAATGTGCATTATTAAAATGCACATCACATCGGTTCCCCTACACCTGGAAAAGTCAGAGAAATTTATCCAGTCGTGGCGATCCTAAATTAATACTTCTACCAATCTCAGGGCCCATTTTCCGAGTGGGAATTTGCAAAATTTTCCACGTTTTCTGAGTATAAATTTGAAAAATTATCCAAGTTTTCCGTGTAGAAATTTACGAACTTTTCCACGTTTTCCGAGTACAAATTTGAAAAATTGTCCACGTTTTCCGTGTAGAAATTTACGAACTTTTCCACGTTTTCCGAGTACAAATTTGAAAAATTGTCCACGTTTTTCGTGTAGAAATTTACGAACTTTTCCACGTTTTCCGAGTACAAATTTTCAAAATTGTCCACGTTTTCCGTGTAGAAATATACGAACTTTTCCACGTTTTCCGAGTACAAATTTGCAAAATTGTTCACACCGTTATCTGAATAACAACACGCACCGTCCAAAGTTGGCTGAGTGTTTAAGGCTCAGGCTTTGTATTCGGTAGACCCGGGTTCGATTCCCGTGTCGGTTTTCCTGACTTTGGTTTTCGTGGTTTCCCAA
>JAQGBX010003406.1:0-17444 GCA_034698745.1 Megaphyllum sjaelandicum | reverse complement strand
CTGTTTTCAAAATTGAACGGGACATGGGGGAGGGGGGGGGGGTACAAAAACAGGACAAGGGCGGGCAGGAGGGAGGGGGAAGGGGTCTAAAAAGCCGGAAAAATGCAGGACGTCTTTTATGGATGACCCCTTATCTTAAACTGTCAACAAATTGCGTTCCAACTTCCAGTTCAATGATTTTGACCACCTGCGCGCTTTGTCCTTGCTATTCTTTGATCATATATTCGACAAAGCAGCGCCACAATACGATTATCGGTAGATTTGCTTATAACGAAACATGCATCAGATTCAGAAATATGGTTCTGTAAACATGTATAGACCTTATTGCCCAACGATGTACAGTTATCCGTGTACAGTCTTAGAGTCTAACCATGATAAGTGGAAATCGACCCTGCATCTAAAAAATTTCCCACTTATCCGGTTTTTTTTACTTATCGTGCTTTTGCGTAATGCGCTCAAATTAGATCAGCTTATTCCCAGCTTAGACAAATAGTGTAGGTAAATCTCTTAGAAGAGCATTTATTGATATAAATACATAAACAAAACTTTATAACGAATACACGTATACATTCAGTAGTAAGGTCTATCAAAAGAGGAAAAACAGTAAAATGTACATGTTGATCAGCAGGAACATCAATAAAAGTGGTCAGAAATTTTCTTATTTGTTTTTGACCAACATAAAACTGAACAATGTATATACTTACAAATTACAATGAATCGTCAATGATTACAATATTTCAATTTTTAATTTCAATTCTTTACCCTGCAGTCAGTACATAGTACCACGTGGCAGGGGAGATCATTATACAATTTGATTGACCCCAAATTCACAATTTAATTAGTTTTCCCGTATTTGGGATTTTCACGAGGAGGGTGGGATGGGATGACGGTCATGGCCGATTTAATATAGGAACTATCTCAGCATTTGCCTGGAGGAATTGTGGGAAACCATGAAAAACCACAATCTAGGATAGCCGACCCAGGAATCGAACCTGGATCTACCGAATGCAAGAGGTGAACGCAAACCTCTAAGCCACCTCGCTCGGTGTCGTATATCGAAGGAAATCCTGCTAAAAATGTTACGGAACTTTTTAGATTTATTTTCTTCATGATGTTTTCAATCATTAGCCATAATCAAATAAATTTTACAGAATTTTAAAACCATTTCTTTTTCTAATTAAAAAATAAACTTGCAAAGAAGATCACACGTCCAAAGAACGAGGTATATCCTATGCACGTGGGATTTTGCATTTTTTTAAAAACATTTAAAGGCGATCTACAACCCGTTATATTCGTTTAATACAGTATATGTCAATCTTTATAAAATTCAATTTTTTGTAAGAAATTTTCCCGTTTATTGTTACAAAAATAAACTTGGAAACACCTCAACATTGTACGCTCAAACATTCTTACGAGACTTAAATTTCTGAAATATTCGCGAAACCAACTTTTCATTATTTTTAAAAATATAAAGGAAAGAATTTAACATTTTGCAAAATCATTTTCTTAAAAAATGAGTGATTCGATCATCAGCGTTGCGTGTGTGGGTTGTTGTTCATCTAAAAACAAAACCAAGCATTTGTTTTTTAAATGAACGTGTGTATTAAGTGGCTACCTTCTGCATCAATTCGGGTACAGGGTGTAGGCTCTCCTTAAGTGCTATTTCCATCAGGAGGTGCTAACGTGAATTTCTCCACATCGCTTTATTTTCTCCAAGTTCATTCCCCAATTTCCGACATGCAGACCCGCAGCATCCTCCACTCCATCTCATCGCGCAGCAGCGTCTCCATCTCATGATCATAAACCCTCGCCCCTCCCCTCCTCCTGATAGGCCGTCGCCGTTGGCCCCGCCCCCTTCCTCCACGGTCCCACCGTCGTGCCCTAGGTCCGGCACTTCGCTCAGCGCACCTGTACCTCTCTGCTCTGTCCACGATTCCTCGTCCTCCTTCGGCCATGCAGGCGTTGCACCACCATCACCACCACCAACACCCGTTCTCCTACGCCCTGAATCCGTCTTTCGTGGGCGCCTTTCCGGTCATCTACGCCTGTTCGTCTCCGGCCGCTGATGCCTCGTGCAGTCCGGCGGCCAGTCCTCCTGTCTGCTGCGGTCGCCTTCCCTACCCCAGCGAGTGCGCCGCTGCCGGACCTCGACCCAACGCCCCGCGCCCCTTCACCATCGAGGCCATCCTTGGTCTGGACGCTGGTCAGCTGACCGATGCTCCCACCGACAAGGGCCGACGGCCACCGCCCGCAAAGAACGGATTAAAGTGCCGCGCGACCAGCCATCCGCATCGGAGGATCACCGCCAACGGTAAGGACTTACTTCACCAATTGTTCCCCATGCATGAGTCGGCATTTGGGCTGTTGGAAGTTTTCGTGTTTTTGAGATGATCTATATTGCCAGTTGACCTACAACCCCACATCACCTGCATGCCATCAAAATTTAATTTTATGACGTGCTTCCGTTTCTACGATGGTTTTTGTAACGACAATTATAGGCTCGTTCACCTTTGTGGTATAGAGTTGCATCAAATTTGTATAAAATGTTAAATTCTTAATTTCGATCATGTTTTAAATAAGATTTGTATTAAATGTTAAATTCTTAATTTCGTACATGTTTTAAAAATGGTAAAATAAACTGGGGAGAGGGAATGGTAAATAAATGGGGAAGTAATACAATTAACCTTTCCTAAACCTTTATGTCAGCCCCTAAAAATGTTGGTCGGCATCACAAACGCATGTTAAACTTATGTGTTTTTATAAAAAAAAATTTTATGGTGAAAATTTTTTGGATTTTTGTTCTCGTTAATATCGGTATCATCATATTCTTCACGATTTCTAAGAGATTGCAATGATGCATGCCTGCACGTGCGCGTTTCAAAATTTTCGAAGTGCAAATTTTCCGACTTAATCGGATGCAATTAAGTTCGATAAGTTGGATGCTTAAGTATATAGTGTCTGGTACGGTTTATAACGGAAAATAATACAAATATATACATAATGCTCTTACTGAAAGTTTGCGCATGTAATGTTATGGCCAATTTATTGCGCATGCATGCACGGTGCATGCAGGACTTTGATGCATGCGCCATTTTTCGAATGTTATTGTGTACATGTATAGCCTATGTCACCGATCGAAATTTTATGCAAATTATATATTTTCGATTTATCATCGACGAACAAGCATGCCTATATACAATATCCGCACTGGCTATAGATTTTAAGTTCATATTGCAAATATAATATACGCATGGTTTTAAGGATCATGCATGTTTAAGACCTTGAGCTTTTCGGTGGCTATACCATGGAGATGGAATTAATAACATGCATAAGCACGTGACTAACGTGTCAATCAATTAACATGTCTTTTGCTGCTAAGCGAGTATTTTAGTAAAACATGTTTTCAAAATATACATGAATAATAAAACGGGTTTAATTCAACTTTACATGTTTCTTTTCCCAAATATAAACCGAACATGTGCTTATAACAACTTAAAAAAAACATTTTCAGGGCTATTTATACATAAATGAGTTTGTTTGCAAAACCGACAACGTTTTGCAGAAATTTTAGTATTTAATGTGCATTCAATTGAAGATTCAATCAGAAAGATATAGGTTTTTGATATAAACCATGCAACTAAATGTTATAAGTATATAATGAGGAAAATGTTTCCAGCTATATGCATGAATATATACCGAGTCATAAAAATTATAGAGAGTAGAAATCATACTTCAGAAATACTGTAATTCAAATTTAGTATTTACATATACGATAACGTGAACGTCACGATATTCCAAAATTTATATTAATGATAAGGAATTTACGAAATTGGGCATCGCTGCACTTGGGCAATTATATTCTTTAGCCTAATTATATAGTATACTATATACGTTTTCGAAAGCATAACATTTTTGAAACAAACAAAAGATTAAAACTTAATTCAGAAATTGATGTTACATGTTAACCACAAGTTGTTCGTAAAGTTTATTTCAACTTGTACTTTAAAAAAAAAAAATACGAATTCCGTCGAATTTGTTCATCAACTGCATATGCATGGACAACGTATAAGCCAAATTTCCAAATCATTCACATATTAAATCTTGCATTCTGACGATATGCTTGAGGAGAAAATGAAATTGTTTCACATCACCATGCAGTGAAAACGTATAAGTATACATGTATATAAAATAGCATTTTCAATTCTGTAAAACGTTTACTGTATAAGCATTATGCATGCACATTAAGACAATTTAAGATGACAGATATATATATAAGAAGTAGGCTATACTTTCACTTCTCATGACGCCCATCGAAAGCAAAATCGGAGTCTGAATGTCACGTATAAAACTTTCTCTATACAACGACGTGCAATAATTGTAAAACCCCCACAAAAATTATATATAGGGGGGGTCATCAATCGATGAGTGCGATTAGCAACGTTTCCGCGTAGCCGGTGAATGACGCAAAAAACAACCACACTAAAGGCACACACCTGAGGGTCTGAAGTGTTATTTCTCGTCCTTTTCAAGCTTCAATGGGCCATTATGAGCTAAATGATTTTACGACCTAGCAGGAGGCTGTTACAGTTTCCCCAAATAAATAGGGACATAATGTCCCTCCTCTCGTCGTGGGACAAAGTGGACACTGGAACACTTTTGTTCTAGAGACAATAGCACGAGGAGGAGGTCGACCGACAAACGGCCCATAGCCCCCAAATTAATGTCCTAACATGTTTTCGCCCATTCACGTACCTGTAAAACATAGACCTTTCACATTAATCGAATTGGTGGGGCCCTACGTAAGGTCAAAAAAACTTTTGAACTTTTTTATAAGCATTTTCGTTTCGGTGTTTTCGCCTGTCCGAACCATTTAGTTTGACACAAAAGATGTCGTGAATTGGGTGTGAATCGAGGGAAAGATCATTTGCTCGCACAAATCTTATAATATACTTTGCAAATCCGGATATTGAGAACTTTTTGGATCTTATCAATACCGTTTCTTGCATTCTAGCTTTATGCTTGGGGCACTTGGACATATATATCAGATTCTGTGCTCTTATTATAATATTGTCAAATATATTCCTATAACCAGATTTTTGGACTTTTTTTTGCAATTATAAGTTTTGTGTTTCTCATATAATTCTGTTGCATATGAGATTCTTTATCAGAAGTTAATCATTTTGACACTAAGCATGATCCACATTACGTTGATAGGGCCTCATCTTCGCGGTTTGGTCCACGAACTTGGTCGTCAATTGACATTCAAATTTTCACTGCAGAGAAACTTGATTTATTTTTTCTCTTTTTTAATCTCAGGAAAAGAATGTCGGCGGACATTCAGCGATTCGGGCCTTCACGAAATTAGCGAAAAAAACACCAAATCAAAACGAGTACGGACCATTTTCACACCGGAACAACTGGAGAGGTTAGAGGTCGAATTCGAGAGACAGCAGTATATGGTGGGACAGGAAAGGCTCTACCTTGCGGCCACACTCAATCTCACGGAAGCTCAGGTGAGAATCGCATATATACTTAACTTCTTTAAAACTCAACATTCCGAGCTTAAAAGTAATCAGATTACATGTGATATTATCATAAATAACTCGTTTGGAATCTCAGAACCTGTTTAACAAGTTTCGCCATTTACTTGAAGGAAATTTACACTTCACTACATCCTTTCCACGTTTCATGTCAGAAACATGTTTAGCATGTCTAACACAGTCTACAGTTTGTTATCAACACGCATGACAAAAACATACAAACAAAACGTTTTACTACTTGCAATTTGCACGTTACATTTCCACAACAATCCGCATATATTATACTAGCCGTAAAACCCGGCTTTTCCCGGGCTGTATACTTACCGATAGCGACTTGCTGAAGCGAAGAAATGGGCCTAATCAACTAATCATGACCGCAGCGCCCCCATGCTGAAAGTGCTTGTACCACTTCAGCAATTTGACGTAAAGGCGCTTCATGGAAAAACTTTTCACCCACTAAGCCACATGCATACAAACATACAGCTCTTCTTTATATATGTATATAGATTTAATAAAAAAGAAATGCAATTAAAATTAAATATAGATTGAAACCCATACAATTCAAAACGCATTTTGTGTTATTAAAATACATTTTAACTTGTAATTCAAAATGCGTTTTATGTTATTTAATCAGGCATTTTTTTTCCTCATATATTTAATCTGGCATTTTTTCGTCCATTTAGTCGGGGATTTTACCGACCAGTTAATCCAACATTTTTTCGTCCATTTACTCGGGTATTTTTTCATAAATTTTATCGAGCATTAGAAACTCCCAGCCGACCTGCCACATACATAAAGTACAGTGTATAGAGGATACTACTATACATTTATACGTGCAAAATCTAGATTTAAATTTTTTTGCTAGCATGCATCATCTATTTACGAACAAAAACGATTTAACGCCGTGTTATTAAAACGATAAAGGCCAATTATGCATGTAAGTAATCTAGTTTCCCCATTGCGCTTTAATTGGCCTTATAACGTATTTATGGTTTTCTCGAGGTTTCTGTTCATTTTTTTAAACTGTTACGACTTTTTAATTTGAAGATATGTGTTTTAAGGGAGAGCGTTATTGTTAATCTCAATTACCTAGCGCATTAAAACGAGGTCAATTTTTGCAAAATTTGGGAAACATTAAATTGAAACCCCCAAGTGTAGAAAAACTCCGAAATGGCTCTAAATTGTAATAAAATTATAGTTGCAATCCTTTTCTCTTTTATGAGGTCGTGTTTAACTTATCATTGTTGTCATGCCCGAAAATATGATAATTGCGGTCTAATTAGGTCACGAAACGTGGTTGATGAAACATATTCCACGAATTCGATGTGGTTTAATTTACAGAACTTGTCAAATTGCGAATGCTATAGCTTATAGTATATACTCATTGCTTCATGGCGAACAAGCTTTATAGTGTATTAAGTAAGTTAAATCTAGCTCATCAATTCAAAATATCAGAACATGCTCTGACATTTTTATAAATAATGTAGACATGAATGTGCAATAAAGCATGATTTAAGAAAGAGAAATAAGCGTAAATGTTAAGGGTAAGAACGCACAGAATGCTTATTACAGGCGCTTACCACTCGGCGTACACTAGCGCCACCAAGTGGGAAAAGAATGTGCGCTCTTGAATGAGAGCGCACACAAAGAAAGGTAAGCCGAGCCAGGCTATGCTTACAAGAACTTTTACTTTGTAAATCTAAAAAAATGGAAATGATGCCTTTCAAGGTTAATTTGCGATTAAATTAACCAGAATATATAGCAGGTTCTATCTCAATACCAACATTCAGTTAAATTACAAAAACAGTGCTTGAACCCAAGCAACTAATCAAAACATGAAGTGTTTGATACCGAAAGCAAGGATTTTATGTTCACCTTGTTTTGAATGGTTATTACCATCGCCAGAAGGAAATGTCAGAGCTAATTTGATACAGGACAAACATGTCCTGCTATCGCCCGAAGAGATTTCTGCCACAGGGCACCTACTATTTCGCTTTACGGCATGGCACCCGAACAAAAAGATTGCATCATTGGATAAAGATTCTTTTCCCATCCTTTCATTCCAAATTGTGTACTTTGAGGGAAAAAAACTGCAATCACGAGCGTGTGCACTGAAATGTGATAACGACCTCCTGGTGGCTTTCAAATAGACCCTTGGGGAGGTTGACTGTGCTCAGAGTAAACAGAAAGAGGATGTAAATGTCCACCACCCAGCTGCAGAGAAAAGGAGGCCCTTTTCTAGGGAAAAATGGTAGCCCACCATGCAGGACCACTTCTTATTGTGACAAGTGTTTGGAAATGTCCAAATAGTCAACTTAGTAACCTACTATGCATGCTCACATTTTTAGTTACCAAATTTCTTTGGGGGGGGGGGCACTTTCTACAGGAAATTGGAAAGTTACACAGTCCAATTTCAACCCGACTCAAATGCATCAGTTGACGATCCATTGTTCAATTAGATTTCCACGAGAAAGCTGTTTGACGAAGATACATGCGAAGTTCCATTTCAATTCAACACCATGCGGTCAGCCGAGGTATACTTTCACAGGAAATGAGTGACTATTAAACGCGACCAAACTTTGAATTCAAATGACTTCTCTGTGAGTGTATACGGTCAGCATTTAATTGGTCTGTGAGAAAGAGGAAAATGATAAAGAGGGCACCCGTATCTTTTGAACACTTCAGCAAAATTGTTACCCTGAAATGCAAACAATAAAGGGTTATCTTTTGGGGGATTAACCTTCACCCAGTTGCACGCTAGCAGAAGTATCAATAGCAGCTCTCCGTTTCCCTTCCCCCCTAGTTAATCCCATCAGAGAAATTGATTGAGCTGGGGTCCATCAATTGGCTAAAGACCTTTCGAAGAATAACAATTTGACATCTTTTTGAATGAGGTGCACACACATTCGAAATGAAGTTATTGACGTTCAAAGCTCATAGTTCCCATATAAACATTATCATTTCAACAATTCCAACTATTGTATATACGGTATAGGCTTCAAAATACGTTATACATACAGTGTACATGTACATGTTTTAGAGCAGCTGTTAAGAATTCGTAGCAATGCCAAGGGCTGTTTTTGCATGTTGTTAACGATTAAATTGAGCAAAAAATAATTATCTATTAATTAATAAACACTTATATATAGTGTGGAAACATCATTACCATGAACTGTAAACATGTACGCAAAACTGAAAAACACGTGGAACGATCATGTACTGTATATATGCAAACAGAAGGGTATCTCTTTTGGAAATATGTGGAACTACCACATGTTAACATTCGTCGTAAATATGTTATTGCATTTGACACGTTTATACCGACAGTGAACATCCTTTACTCCCAATTGACCCTTTGCCTAATCAGATCCTCTTGCGGATTTTTAAGGAACTATTGAAAGGCCTTTAGCGACGCTCTGGCCTCCAGCTCTGCATAGAACGGCGCTTTCAGCGCATAGATAAGTTGCACATGCCGTAGCCAGCATGCGCCGTCTGCTCGTAAAACTACTATATCAAATTAGTACTGTATGCAGTAATGATGTAAAGATAGTTTTCACGATAGTTAAAACTACTATATCAAATTAGTACTGTATGTAGTAATGATGTAAAGATAGTTTTCACGATAGTTAAAACTACTATATCAAATTAGTACTGTATGCAGTAATGATGTAAAAATAGTTTTCACGAGCAGACGGCGCATGCTGGCTACGGCATGGGCAACTTATTTATGCGCTGAAAGCGTCGTTCTATATATGCTGAGCTAGAGGCCAGAGCGTCGCTTAAGGCCTTTCAATAGTTCCTTAAAAATCCGCAAGAGGATCTGATTAGGCAAAGGGTCAGTTGTATACTCGCACATTACCAGCATGTCATAAACATGAATCTTACACGAAAATGTTCTTTTCCAAGGAATGTTGCCAATATGACAATTAAGGTGTATCTAAACCCTATTTCTTAACCTGTTTCAGGTGAAAGTGTGGTTCCAAAATCGACGGATAAAATGGCGGAAGCAGCACCTGGAGATGCAGCAGGCTCGCCTGGCCAAGATCCGAGAGGCTGACGGCGGCGATCCGCAGGACGCGTTCGCCGAGGATCTGGCCGAATCCTCGGACGAGGATATTCTTTGATACCCGGTTCAGCGCCATCTCACGCACTATACTATTTAATTAATTTATGTCCATGGACAGGGGCGCTGCGATCGTGCTAGACCCTCGTGGCTCCGGATCAGTCGCTCGGGGCGCTACCAGTTTTGACGACCACGTGGTGTCGTCCAAACGTCAAGTGTGTGCACTACATCCAATGGGAAGCAAGGCCAAGATGCGATAGCGAAGGCATCTGTACCACCGACAACGAGTGAAAATAGGTGGAAATGCACCTGGATTCCATCAAATGAGCATTTCTAGCTTGGATTCCGTTTTGCGCTCATTTTTCATTTCCCATGCATGGCATCAACCGATATGCTTCGTTTAATTTCAAACTGAATTTCGACTTTTTTTTACGGATACATTATTTTGGAAATATATGTTGATATTCAATATGTAATAATTTTAAAAAAAGAATGTTGAAAATATACACTTTTAGTATTTTTGCATGTTTTGAGTTTTGAATTCGAACATACGTACATTTCTTTGACAACCTAGCCTATGTATACTTGCATGAAATGAAACCTGCGATTTTGGTTAGTTTTGGAAGAAAAATTCTGTATTTTATTTTCCAAAGTGTATACCTTTGTCCAAACGTGATTTCTGCATCGATCTAATTACAAAAAAACAGCTCCCAATGCTATAGTTTAGGGTGATTTTCTGGAATAAACATTTTCGAAATGTACAGCCTAACCATATAAGCATTGCCTGCGTTTTTTTAAAATTATTTCTCAGTAATTTTGCCATTATCTATAGAAAATTTTCTTTTAATGAGGGTATATTGATTGAATTCATGCGGGATTATTTAATTAAGAGTTTGTATAAGAGTGAAAAGTCTTGTGTAAATATATAGAGGCTTCACGTGTGATACTATTGTGAATAATTGAAATCTTTGTGCCGCATTCCAGTATTTGATATGTGTGAATCAAAAACGGGCCTCTTGTAAATATTCCCTGTCTTGCGTGTTTTTAGTCGAGAGATTTGATAATATGTAAAAATAAATATTTTCGTTTAAATATATATACATGTACGTATAGTGTCTATATAATTTGATCATGCATGGTTTATGCAATGGCTCTGATATTACTGGTAATCTGGATATTTTACCCGTATACTAATCATGAAAGATGCATCCTTTTTTCAGAATCTCCTATTATGTAGACCTACATGTATGCTGCACTTATACTGTTTACCTGTATGCTAACAGAATACACGCACCTTTAGAAAGGTGCAACACATTGCACCTATTGGGTGCATTATAGCACATAGAAAGGTGCAACTCATTGCACCTGAGTGCAATATATAGCACCTTCATAAAAGTTTCAATATAGCGCCCAAAAAGGTGCCACCGGTGTAGCTAGCGATTGCACCGCTAACGGTGCAATATGGCCTACCTTTTTTTTTAAGAGTGTGCACATGTATACGGTATATGTCACAAAATCTTGCAGAACCAATAACAAAAAAATCTCTATGCACCAGAATGTTTGCAATCACCAAAAAGCTAACAAGCCCCACTATAGATGGCGCGAGTGTTCCATGGAAAATGCAATGCATGCAAAACGACCCCAAAATTATCCGATATCTATACACGCAAACCGGCCACGGCCCAATCAATACACATCGGGCTATAATTTATGGATTTAATTAGCGAACGGCTTTCATTTTTTCGTAGTTTCCGTCATTTTTTTTCTCGCCATTTTCGTAGCAAATCCCTGCATACCCTCCGCCATATTTCACGGCTGATTTTCAATCTCAACCGGCTTTTCCGCGTGTCCCCCGTCCCCGTTTTTGTTTCTGCGCCGCTAACAAAGCGAACAAAAGCCGTCTGCCGGTTTGACAAATTTTAATTGGAATTTCTGGAATTCCTGCCGTCGCATATCGACAACGCGATTCGGATGGCATTGTTAACGTCCCCGTTACGCAAACGTCACCCCCGCCTCCTCCGGCAACCATCTTGCTTTAATAAGTGCATTCATGGCCGATCGATGGATCGAGGCTCCTGGCAAGGCCGAAAGATGGCGCCTAGAGCTGAATTCCACTTCCGTCCGATAATGTGCACATTCTATATTGTACACTGAATACTGACGAATGCAGTCATAGTTTTTTCCAGTTTTTACTGCGCATGACCTCGCTGCCCTTCCTGTATAGGTTTCCGTTTTCTGCCACCAGTCGGGCGACAGAACTGGAAAAAACTCATAAATGGGCACGTGATGGTACTATCCGTAGCACCTTTGAGGAGCTGTTGCAGAATCTACATGTAACAATGTTGTTCCATGCACATTTAGAAAGTTGCTTAAATTACATTGTTCAGATCTGTTGCTGCAGCTTCAGACCTTCATGTATTACACGTACAGTAGGAATAAAACACGTGCTGCACGAAATCGGGCAAATGGGAAATTCAGAAATGCACATTCTGCAAGAGCATTACTGTAAATGCGTTGCACATTTCATATATACAATCTACACATTTGTAGCAGTCAGTTTTCAATGAAGATTATATATGTATTTTTCTAGTACCTTTTGGCGTGCATTTAGTACATTTAGGGCCTTCCGCTATAGTATAGGGAATTTCCGCTTCCCTCGCATCAACTGATGGAAGCGAGGGAGTGTGTCAGGGAACAATTTGTTAAAAAAGCAATAATGTTGTCATCCGATTGATGCGGCCAAGCAGGTCATTCATTAAGGGGGGGAATATGACAGGCCTCCGTGGAGGGACCTTGGGGAGGGATGATGGCGCTTTTGTTATTAAATAAGCAATGGAATATTTATTCGATGGATTTAGCCGCGAAATAAGCTGCGAATGCGTGTCAATTTCGCGCAACTATATTCATGCATCAACGCAAGAGGGGCGAATGGATGACGGCTGAGGCGCCCACTTCATGAAATGAAACCATGGAAAAGAAAAAAAAACATTCAAAAGATTTTGGGGAAAAAGATCTTGGAGAAATTCCGCGGAAGAAAGAAAGAAAGTGCATGGTTTTCAGAAAAAAAACGAGAAGTATAGCGTTATTGCCACATTTTGAAGTTTGTGGCTTGAAGTTTGAAGTTTGAAGAATCTTCTATAAACATTTTTCCATAGCAAAAATTATTTGCTTCGTCTAAAAGCAATTTATAAAAAAAAAGTCATAATTATGTCAGCGAGCTCGTGGAAAAAGGAGTAAACGACAGATGAAAGCACAATGTCGCAGAACATCATCCACCATCTTGGATCGGGTCACGTTGTCCTATTTCATCGTTAATTTCGCATAATTTTCGGCACGCAAACGCGAGCATTTGGGGCGAGTGAAAACGTGACCGAGTGATAAAACCGCGATAGCCGCAACACGACTTTGTGAACACGCTCCGTTGCGTAAGTCCGATCCAGGGGCAGTATGGGTAGCGCGGTGCAACACGTGCTCCGGGGGCGAACACGTGCTTCCCAGCACAAATTGGAGGTAGAAAAAAATGCGCCACCTATGCATTAGCTCGTTATCTCGGAACTGCGAAAGTGCATTAGGCATGTACTCTGCTAAGACGCTTATCAGTTGTTACATTTTAATCGGCATTTTTTTTACTGCCTTTTCCAAAACCGGAGCCCACGACGGTCATAATTACCACGCTGTCGGGTTGAGTCCTTTCGCAGCGAGGGAGTTCCGAAAACATTTTTTTGACGCATGCGTCTCTGCATGCGCGAGTCGAGTCTCGCCTCATGACATGAATGCAAATGCGCTCAATCCGAGAACGCAGCATGGGTCAAAACTCATGACTCTAGTTTCTTGGTCTCGGTTGACGCATGCATCATTGCGGGTCTCTTGATAGATGCACCATACACTGCATCAATAATTACTAGTCGCTAATAGACTCGCAAACACCGTTACGTTAAAAGTGCGTAAAAATTCGAATCTGGACGCAAGCATTTCTACACGTAACACGCCTACCAGTCACAAATAACACTGCACGTGGCATGCCTCTAAACTCTAAAGTATAGTAACGTCTTAATGTCCATGCATGGAAGGACATCTGAATGGATGCCGGTCGACGCACGCATCGTTGCATTCATGTCTTGGTCAACATCATGCATCAGCCACATGCTTCTTGCAAGACGCCCGCAAGGATGTGGGTTGACGCATGCCTCTCGACGCACGTTCCTTATCAGAACGGGAATCGTTTCTCGTTGCACGCCTCAACGCACTATTTACACGCCTCCTGACGCATGCATCTCTTCATGCCTCACCGCCTTTTCCCCCCACCCCCTCCCTTTAATTGTGAAAAACTCGAAATCGGCAAGTTGACTTCTGTGCCTCGTTTTCTGTTCATGACAATAATGAGGTCCCATCCCCAAAGGGGGGTTTATCCCGAAGTCGAGTTCGGCGCAAATGACACCCAAAACCGGACAAGAGGGCTTTTCCGGGATTAGGGCGCCGGTCCTAAGCGGGGCTTAGCGCGTCTCCTCCCCTCCAATTTCGCCTTTCTCATGGGTATTAGCCCGAGTCAAAAGGGGCCATTGAACGGTCCCAATGGGGCCACTCGCGGCGCGTAATTGAAACGTCAATTGCGGTGCGATCGGGGATTTCGGGGACCATGTTTTAATTAAAATCACCATCCGCTCGGCGGCGTCTGTATGGGCCGAAGCGCGAATTCGGGGTTGGACCCCACGCGATGCACTTATTCAGCGCTTCATTGGGTGAGCAGGGGGCGCTCCGTTAACCGATTGCATGTTTTGACAGTTTCGGACTCAAGCTGCTGCTCGTGGACACTTAGGAAACCAACACTCGTTTACCACGCCAGCCTATCTCGAGTAGTTTCCGAAATACAGTCGACTCGCGTTTGGCTGTCTTTCAAAACGTTTAGAAACCCCAAAAAGTTAATGTATTACGATACATGTAGAAGGTTCCAAAATGAGAAGGACATTTAATAAACGAAAAATACACTTTGCATTCACCTTGATAAACATGTACATTATATGTTTGAGATTTTAAAAATATCACACAAACATTCTAATTTTACTTATTGACATCGTTGGCAAATCGAAATGATTTTGGTACAAAAGTTTTCAACTTCAGTTGTGCATGGAGACAATTCTGGTTCAAATGGATTTTATGCAGAGTTATACGTATAGGGATACATCACGTGATCTTTTCACCGAATCAAGAACTTAAACAACGTGTCTCGATCCGCACTATACCTCCGGGTAATTTTCGCCATTGGCATGAATGAAATGTCACGTGATATATGCATGCATGCTGGCGAAATCTACATAAACAGGTCCATTAGTACACCCATGCACAAAATATCAAGCATCCGTCCGCCCAACGACGAAAAAACTACAGTAAAACTTGTTGAGAGTGACCACCAAAAAATGCAAAGTTGGTCACTGTACACAGGCGTTCACTATACAAAGAATGCCTGAATTAAGCTAAAATAATTTACATGTAGACTGTAATAGTTTAAATCCAGGAAACCAAAAATTACAGAATCATCATGAGAATTACATACGAAACCAAAAAATACAGTTTCATCATGCGAATTACATGTACATGCAGTATATTTATTTCCTTATTACAATTTGTTTTTTTAAGAAAAAATTATCAAGTTTTCCTTGTTTTAAATGCTTTTTGCATTTTATGATCATGTTTAAGTCCTTTTTTTCGATCTGAATAACATGATCCGTATAATTTCTGTGCAATTTGACACATGCAGCATATATAGTTTCTTTAACTTGCTGCAAATTTCCAAAACATCCAGTTCTAAAATCATCTCATTTTCCATTTCTTCTTCACAATTATCACTTTCCCCATCAGAAATTCCAAAAGTATCATCTTCCTTTGTAATTTCATATATCTTTGAAGAGATGTAAAAATTGCTAAAAAGACAACACACACTGGTCCCTATATACACATTAAACAGGTGGTCACTATACAGAGAATTTTGATGCAGAAAATGTACACTCGATAAACCAATACACTAAAAAGTGGTCAACATGAACAGGTGGTCACTTTTCCAGGTTTTACTGTATGCTCTCTTATTCTATACCGCTCTATCTCAAGTATAGTTTTCGAACTAGTCATATTTTTGCTAATAAAGTTCACTGCCTTTCCAGTGGGTGGAAAGGTGTCTTTACGGGAGGCCCCATACTTGTTCAGTTGCGGGCGCGCAGCTGCCCCCTGGTGACTCGTCGTTATCAATCGTAGACGACCGTCTAATGGTGTCGCTATTTGCTCCATCTCGAAATGTCGCCGGACGACGAAAGTTGCGCTAATGGAGTCGTCTGATGGCGGCTGCACTTTTTTAAGTGATTTAATGGAGTGTTTTAAGAGAAATTAACATTCATTACCGCCACCCCTCCCCCTTCACCAATAAAAACGCGCGTGTGGAAGGCTGGACAAGGGCATTATTAGTACTTATACAACGCGTTTTAAAAATTAAGAAAAAAATAAGCTGACCTATCCATTTCAAAGTACGTGTATAGTTGGTTCAACTTGGTTATATACGTATACCGTTTCTATAGAATTGAATTTAGGATTCTAACATGCAGACCAATGACTTTTTCCTATATAATTTTGTGATGGACTTACAAAGACGTGAGACCATAAGCTAAGTTCGGCTTTCAAAAAATATACATATAAACATGAAAAGTGTACTCAGACAAAAGTTCTACGAATCGTACTTAAATTGGCAGTTGGGAAGTCACGAGAGCAAAATCGACATGCACGTTAATTGGTTTTAAAAAATTACTCCAAATCATCGCCACTCTCACGACTTACAGTATAGCCCCTCTTAATGCATTCCTTCTGCACACGTGACTTCACAATTCTCAAAGTTTGATTCGTAAATCTTCTGCCTGAGTTGCGCCTATAGGCCAATGTATGCACACAATGTTAAGCATGCATGCTTTAAGTATATGTTCTGGTATTTTTTCCTATGCAGTATTTCCAATCGCTGACATACCGGTATTTTGTTAGTTAATTTTTTTACAAAACGAAGGCAATCACCGTAATAAGCAATTCCTTTCGCAAACGTGACTTCTCGACTGCATAAAGTGCCATTCGTAAAGCTTCTGTATGAGTACCCTTATTGTTTTCCTCGCGGCACGTCATCTTTTCCCAAAAAATAACTCCCCCTTCTCTCCTCCTTTCCTTCCCCCCCCCCGCCTTTCCCTTCCTCAGGCAGGAGCAAACCTTGTATTAAGAATAGTTGTAACATTTTGAAAATTTGTGCTCGGAAAATGTGGAAAATTGTACAAGTTTGTCTTCTTAAAACTGTTTATAAGTTGTGAAAATTTGTCTCGGAAACTAGGCCTATATTTACAATTTTAGAATTCTGAACTCGCGAAAATGGTTGAAAATTTTTGCTTGGAAATCTTGCAAATTTGTATTAAGAAAAGTTTCATAAATTTTCAAATTTGTGCTCGGATAAGTAACAAAGGAAATTTTCCAAGTTTGTCCTTAGAAACTGCTGAGAAATTTGTAAATAAACTATACGTCTGCCTATAACCACAAACAGTATAAGCATTCATTTTAGATTGTGACAACATTAGAAAATTGGATTTCCCTGACTTTTTTCAAAATAAATCATTCGTCCATGGCTTTTCAAGTTTCCTGACTTTTCCATGCAGGATTTCCAGGTCTGGGGGTACCCTGCTATAACGTGACTCATCTGTTATCTGGTCACTTTATAAGGTACTGTACATTGACAATGTAAAAATTACCAAAAAAAAGACAACACACACTGGTCACTGTACACAATAGACAGGTGGTCACTGGTCACTATACAGAGAATTTTTATG
>JAQGBX010003405.1:0-17445 GCA_034698745.1 Megaphyllum sjaelandicum | reverse complement strand
AACATTGAGTGTCACAGCCAAAGTGGTCAACATTCAACTTACAGAGGTGGTCAACATATGGATGTACATCTCCCATATATTAACATGGTGACCAACCAATGTATGAAAATTTGGTCAACATAAGGAGGTGGTCAACGTATGGATGTGGTCAACTTAGGAGGTTCTACTGTACGTTGTAAACATGTAGACTCTGGAAGAATGGGGCTGTTGCTTGTGGTATTTCGGTTTCTGCGAAGATGAAAGTGACGGAATTTCTCCATTTCGAGTAGATATAAATTTGAGGCTATGAATGGCCACTGATCTACCTTGATTGGAGTTTAAAGCTAAGAAGTGTTTAAATTAGTCGATGCAACTGGTCTTGAGACACAAATCTTGCTGGGATTGCTGCTGAATATGCAGACATGTGCAGAAAGGCCGTCGCACACCAGGCAATTTATTTCCGGATATATATATATATATATTGTTGCTAGATATTTTCCCCGTGTGTTGGGAAAAATTTCCTTAGCACATAAGTTTCCAGATATATTTCCAGAGTAGAAAATTATCCTGTTCTGAGCATTTTATTTCTGGGAAGAAACTATGACGTCATAGGTTTTACAGTCATGCACAAAGCTTCTTTCTGTTGGATATCCAGTCAGGAAAGACATACTGTATGTCATAGGATGAAATAAAAGCACTGCTGTCAAGTTAGTTTACCTATATTTCCCTTTGAAACATGCAGTGGTGTCATGTGCTGTAGGAATTTATTCTATTTGAGAATGGAAAATGATCCAGTTCTGAGCAATTTATTTCTGGAAACAAACTGGCGTCATAGGTTTTACAGTCGTGGGTGCGATATGTAGGCTACATGTGTATGTGGACAAGCGAAAGATGGTCACGTTGTAGGCCTACTCTTTATTATTACACTGTTCTTTTTATTATTCACAGCAAATTTGAATACACAGTAGCCTACATGTACATATTAAGTGATGGGTGACTTACTGGTCCCTTCTCTTTTGAACGTTTTTCTATATCTGCAACGGGCATTGCGCCCATAGTTGATGATGATGATGATGATACGAACGGAAATAACTTGAAAGTGGAAATTTGATATTTTTTTCAAATTTACGTTCTATTTGAGAAGAAACTTATTGAAAAATATTTTATTTCGTGCCTAAAACTGTACTTAATGGATTCACTATAAACTGTTTATAGGACATCCTATAGCACTTACATGAATAAAGCTATATTGGTGAAAGGTTGAAAACCAGTGCTTTATTGGCACAGGTCAAAAATCTTTTTTTCTGGTTTAGAGTTTCGGATGTCCGAAAAATGTCCGAAATTGGGACATTAGGTAATTCATTAAAACTCTAATAGTCATTCGTTGCACATTTGATGTCGTCATTGAAATACTGATTACGCCATTCATAAAAATTCAGATTACGTCATTCAATAAAACAGAGTTCCCCCAAACCTGGAAAAGTCAGAGAACTTAAAAATGATCTGGAAAAGTCAGGAAAGAATGGTTTATTTCGAAAAAGTCAGGGAAATTTAACGCAATTATAGCGATCCAAAATTAATCGTTCTACAAGGTTAGCTCAGGGATCGTTTTCCGAGAAGAGATTTGCAAAAATTTTCCACATGTATACTCCGAAAATGTAGAAATTTAATTTTTGCCAATTCTACTCGGCGTTTCCCAGGTTCAAATTTACACAATTTTCCACGTTTTCTGAGTACAAATTTGCAAAGCAAAATTTCCCACGTTTTCCGAGTACAAATTTGCCAAATGTTTCCAAGTTTTCCGAGTAGAAATTTGCAAAATATTTCCACATTTTCCGTGCACACATTTTTAACATTTTACGAATACAATTACATTTTCCCATTTAAACATAAAAAATGTTCATGCAATTTTTTTAAAATTTTTGAAAGAATTTCTATGTTAATTTTCATAATTGTCGTTAGTATAGTAAATTTTTAAAAAAATATTTTCCAGTGTCAATTTTTCACGTTGTCATTGGTCAAGGAAATTTTTTAAAACCCTGGATAAGTCAGGGAAGTTGAAACTGAAATTTCTGGGAGAACCCCGTATAAAACTGGTGACGTCATTCGTTAAAAATTTGATGATGATGATGATGATTCATTCGTTAAGTGCCAAAAGCAGGCACTTAAAGTTGTTTTTGTTTTAGTTTTATTATACGAAAATATGAAGCTTTTTTGGAATAATGTATTTTGTAGTTTTTTCTTGATAAAAAAATTCTATTTAAACGAAAATGATAAAAAACTATGTAATTGATCAAGTTTAATGTATTTAAACAACATAGTACTATTTTTGGATTTTTAAAATATAATAGGTCTCGGAACCCCCAGGTAAGCCAGAAAGTTTGTTTTTTAAGGTAACCATCTGAGGGTTAAAACGTGCATTATCTCAAAATGGAATACATGTATTTTGAGTTGTGTCACTTCTGAATCGGGTAAGGGGGGGGGGGATGTGATCTGGACGCCAATTACCAGACCTTGTATTCGGCGAAATTGAGTACGTTCATTGCTTCGTGATATCATCGAAACGGGGGTGGAAGACCCCTGGCTATTTTCCGGATCCTTCGGGTTGTACCCCCGGGGGGGGGGGGGGGTGGTGGGCGATTGGCCATCATGCAGGCCGCCAGGAAACGCGTTTTATTTCGACTCGAATGATGGTCATTACGGCGGCGGGTTTTAATGCGGACTCGGATCTTACCTGTAATTAAGCCAGCAGAAATCATTTTCATGTACATGTATAGTTATTGGTCGGCCCATTTGAATGTATCCGTGGCGAACAATAGGCGTTTGTCCATCTATACACAGCTCGCCGGAGCCATATTTATTTTTAGTATCCATGAGGCAATAATAAACGCCTGGAACATCCGAGCCGCGGTGATTCGTTGCCGTGATTACCCCCACTGATTACTTGTAATTACTGCCAAGACTATGAACTCTCTTCGATTGTAATTATTGCGATTAGTGCGCCAACGCCAGGCGAGGCTCGCTTCCCTTTGCCAACATTAAATCAGCATCTCATTAGTTGGAGTATATGCGAACAATAGCCCCTTCTTCCCCCGCGCGATGCCCAACTCTGGAAAATGCGCGAATATGCCACGGAATATACTTACAGGGTGCACGTACGGACTTGCATCGTGCAACTTTCCAGTGAAATGCGCTGGTGCACATGGAAAATGAAACGTGCATTGCGAAATTACAGTAAAACCTGGAAAAGTGACCACCCTTTGAATGGTGACCACCTGTTTATGTTGACCACTTTTTAGTGTGTTGCTTTTTTCTATAGTGTACATTTCCTTCATAAAAATTCTCTGAATAGTGACCAGTGCATCTTGAAAATGCATTGACAAGAATACACTTTGAAAATGCATTTAAAAGAATACATTTTAAAAAAGCATTACGAGAATACACTTTGGAAATGCATTGCGAGAATGCATTTTGGAAAGCATTACGAGAATACACTTTGGAAATGCATTACGAGAATGCATTTTGGAAATGAACCCCAGACGAGAATAAATTTTGAAAACACATTGGACGTAATACATTTTGAAAACACATTGGACTTAATACATTTTGAAAATGGACTGACGAGTATACATTTTGAAAGTGGAATGACGAGAATACATTTTGAAAATGCAACGTTTGCAATAATGCAATTTAATACCGCACTAGTCACTGTACACAATAGACAGGTGGTCACCTGTCTATTGTGTACAGTGACTAGTGTGTGTTGTCTTTTTTGCAATTTTTACATTGCCGATGTACCTTAAAAAGTGACCAGATAACCGATGAGTCACGTTGCATCTTGCTTTAACCCTTGGACATGATGATTCCGTACTTTTTTGGTTTTTTACTACGTGTATTACAGTCTACATGTGTAAGTGCATGCAGTGTACATGTTCATTATTTTAATTTAATTCAGGCATTCTTTGCATAGTTATTACCTGTGCACAATGACCGACATAGCATTTTTTTGGTGGTCACTCTTAACAGGTTTTACTGTACATGCATTATGTTGCGGTATTAAATTGGATTATTGCAAACGTTGCATTTTCAAAATGTATTCTCGTCAGTCCATTTTCATAAATGTATTCTCGTCAATCCACTTTCAAAATGTATTCTCGTCAGTCCATTTTCAAAATGTATTCTCGTCAGTCCATTTTCAAAAAATATTCTCGTCAGTAAATTTTCAAAATGTATTTCGTCCAACATGTGTTTTCAAAACTTATTCTCGTCTGCGGTTCATTTCCAAAATGTATTCTCGTAATGCATTTCTAAAGTGTATTCTCGTAATGCGTTTTTAAAATGCATTCTTTTAAATGCATTTTCAAAATGTATTCTCGTCAATGCATTTTCAAGATGTATTTTCGTCATCGCATCTCAAGTGACATTTTTAAGTAACGCAAAATGTATTTCCATGCAGTGAACATTTTTGAAATGCAGTTCTTTTCAATGCGGGGAAAAACCATGAGTGAGGTACTTTCTAGAACACGTTTTGAATTAGTTTTCTCCCATTCCAATCCAAGATTTTAAACGAAATTGGAGACTTCAATAAATTGCAAAGTTGACCATTTTGGTATCCCACATGTTTGCAAACATGCCTTGCACGACTGCAAGGCAGGAAAGCTCGCCACTACTTTGAAATACAATTTCCGGTTCTGCGATTGTAGAAACTTCAATGTTATCATTCAGAAATGCATAAATATCGAGAATATACGAGATTTCATTTGAAATGTTAAAAGTGGTCAAGAATTTTAAAAAATATTTCCATACGAGTCAATGCAAATATGGCAGCCATGCGCGATAGACATTATACCCGGTTTGGCAGCTCCATCTTTTGCGGACATTGGGAATGTTGCATGATTTCATTCAGTTTTTTTCCCTGCAATTTGTTATCGATTTTCCTGACCATTCCTCGTTTTGCATCGTTACGAAAACCTACGCGAGAAGTGAACTGAAAATGCAAAGTCGAAATTAACCGAATAATTAGGTTTTCTGTGGCCAGGAGACCGGTTGCGGGTGTTGTTGCTTCAGCCCTTGGTATAATTTCAGTCTTCCGGTGCACGGGGAAAATTGTTTTCTGGGAAATAACCGGAAGGACATCGGCGCCAAATGAGTTGATGAGGAAGTTGGGAAAAACAAGAGCTATAGCGCGTTTTCGGGAATTTTCGTGGTGTTTCCAAGCGATTTTTTTCTCCAGCAAAATCCTCAAACGGACAGTCTGTTTCTTTACACCCCCCCATCCTCCCCCCCCCTTCCCACCCCCTCCAAATACGCAATTCCCCGCAGAACAATTAACTGCAATTTGATTGGGGATGTGAAATCGCATTTTGTGTTTTATGGGCCTTGGAAGGCTCGTGCGCAAACTGTTAGCTCCCCAACATGGCGGAGTTGCATTTCCGGGTTTAACAGGTTTTCAATTGAACCCTCTTGGCCGACGAATTTTTGGAAAATTAATATTCCGGTTATTGGACCCGATTAAGACAAAGTAGTGGAAATTGCATTTTCAAATACATCAGTGTATGCATGGAGTTTTTGGACATGGCCTTTCGATGTTTCCTGTCCATGGTTGCTTCAGGATGCTGTTCTGTTTAAGTCGACATTGGACATTATTGATTAAAAAGCTGTACGTCTTCACCTCGATCAGGAAACATAGAGGAACTTGTTGTTGTCAGATTCTGGGCCGCAATTATCAGCGCCATCTGTGGTGCATTTCTGGTACAGTGTCGCCTGAGTCTGCAATATATACTGGGCATTTTGGACTACAGCCATTTTATTATGAGAACACCAAGGAAGACTAAATCCTCGGTCCATTCTTTTTTTTATTTTGTTTGCGCAGAATGTCGTAATTCAACGTTTATTGACATTTACGGCATAGGAAGGAAAAATCAACAAGACTTGAAATGATTAATATTATTATTATTTATTAAATTTGCTCGATATTTCGGCGTTTATCGCCTTCCACATGAGCTAATTCATTCATAGTAATATGCCTATTATTATAATAAACATGTATGAAATTCACATTTGGCACGTGAATGTTTCCCTAAAACAAATGTTTTACAGCACTGAGAAAAAGGTAAAAATGTTAATTTGCCAACTCTTTTTAACTTTTTCAAAAAATTCATAATATACAGTGTAGTTGGGTGGGTTTTGTTGCAATTATGCAAACTTTATTGTGCCGTATTTGTGTTGTTGTATTAACATTGAGTTAGGGGACTTGTGCAGCAAGTTAAAGGTAAAATTATGTATTTTGCACGTGCGGTTTCATTGGCGTACTCAGATAAAAGCGTTACGAATGATACTTTTGGTACATGTAGTCGTGAAGTCACGTGTGTAAAAGGAACAATTGGTTTAGCAACAACTAATACCTTGAGAATGTTTTGTTAAACCAAGTAACATGTCGATTTTGCACACGTGACTTCGCGACTGCCAAAGGGCGATTAGCAAAGCCCTATGTCTGAGTACCCCTAATCATATTAATACATTTTGTTTTCAAAGGTTATTTGCCACTTCGTCATTTTTTTCTAGTTTTCCTCGCATTTACGTTGAGGCATTCTATTTCCCGAGTAGCCACAGGTCCGGGAAGTCATGGAAATGTCAGGGAATTTTTTTCAAATAAAAGCAAAATGCTAGCCATGCACTCAGTCTGCTAGCAGGTCCATCCCCAATACTCTTCATTTAGACTTGGAACAAAATCCAGTGTTTTGCCAAGCTTCTCATTGCAATTGTTATTTTAGTTTTCACTAGCCGTAATACACGGCTTTGCCCGGGAAAGAGAAAAGAATAGGCTAAAAGTAACCCTGGGCAAAGTACGAAAATAACGCGCTTGGGGAGCGGCTGTCTGTTACTGCCAAAAGATGGCGCAACATGACCTGGAAAACCAGTCTGACAGTTTTATGGTTTGGGGTCAAGATTAATGGCTTTGTTTTCCCGAAAGTTCGCACAAACAAGGCGACAACCGCAACAGGATTGGCCGTACGGACTCGCTAAGCTCAAACAAGGCGACAACCGCAACAGGATTGGCTAGCGGGAAAGGCAATATGGCGTCGTTTTCTATTTTATATATCTAGATTATGACAAAAAAAATTGAAATGCATTAACGAGTAAGTTTTGGTCAGGGAATTTTAGATTTTAGTCAGGAAAAAGTCAGGGAAATTGAAAATGAACATTTTGTGGCCACCCTGATTTCATGAAAAAAAATTAACATAAATGCATGTGTAGAACCTGACATATGATGCGAAATGCTGATGCCTTTCCTCCATTTTTTCTAAAATTCTGAAAAAAATAAAACGATAAAAAAACAAATTTAATTGTGCATTAGATGCATCAGATGCGCAACCTATAGGGGCTCGTTTTGGAAACTTACGTTATGCACTTTCAAGTAATTCAGTAAGTGATTTAGTATTCTTTTAGATTTACTATTGTATTTCCATTTCTTCAAAAAAAAAATGCATTTGTAGAACCTGACATGTGATGTGAAATGCTGATGACTTTCCTCCATTAATAAAAAATTATGAAAGGAATGAAACTTGAAATAAAAAATTAAAATTGGAATTTCCACGTTGATGCCACGTCGCGCCACCTAGAGGGCTCACTTTGAAAACTTGCTCAATGCACTTTCAAGTAACTTAGTTAGCTTTTTTTGTGTAATGGCATGTGTAGAACTTGACATGTGATGTGAAATGCTGATCACTTTCCTCCATTAATAAAAAAATTATGAAAAGAATGAAACGTGAATTAAAAAAATAAAATTGGAATTTCCACGTTGATGCCACGTCGCGCCACCTACAGGGCTCACTTTGAAAACTCGCTCAATGCACTTTCAAGTAGCTTTTTTTATGTAATTTTTATTGTTCGTGCAATGCAATTATTGGATGCATAATGGTATTGCATCGGAGGTCGGTCGTACCCGCGTCCTATTTCCCAAAAAAACAAGATTTTTTTCAGGTATTTTGTGGTTTCTGTGGTTGAGTCAAGGTTTTCCATTGTCCAGTCTTAATTCGTTTTAGCTCCTTCGGTTTGCAGATGGACGTTCTGGTTTGCGAACTATTGTCCGGCATCTGATGATATGTCACGAACACGTCCTGGCATGGAAACCTGGCGCACGCGAAAGCCTAAACTAGGATGTGGGGGGGGGGGGGGGTAAACTTTGCCGAAAATAAAGGTTCGCATGCACCCCCATCAACTACGTATATCTCAATTTTGGTGGCTGCAAATTTTTATCGGACAAAGAATGCGCGCTTTACCTGGTGCACACCTGACCACGAGCTCGTGCTGAAGTGCATTGTGGGGTGCATTGACCCATCAGTAAACAAAGCAGGTACGGGGTATCGAAAAGGGGGGTTGGGGGTGCCATGGAAGTGAAATTTGACACACACAAAAATTCGTACTTTGCATGCGTTAGAGCCGTATAAACCAAGCCACGTGAGCTAATATTTTCATACTTTTCGACTAACTGCATGCCCGCGAACAATGCAGTGTGAACTTTGTAATTCACAAAAAAAAAATCAAAAAATGAATGATAAAATAAGAAATTTAGGAATTGGGAATTGGTTGCCCCCATGTTGGATAGTCAATCAGGAAGAACATATCTGTACGTTATAGAATGCACTGCTGTCTGGTTAGTTTGCGTTACCCATGTTACCCTTTGTAACAGTGTTGTCATATACTGCATCAACAGGAAATTGTTTCAGTTAATCTTCCTGCAATTCCTAGCAATTTATTTCCTGATATAACTTTCTCATATGCCGTACGTCACACGAAAGACAATTTATATCCCGAAATTTGCTCCATAATATATTGTTGCTTGAAATCTCCCCGTGTTGCAAAATATTTCCTTCGAAAATTTGTTTCCAGATATATTTCCAGAATGGAAAATGATTCTGTATTTCGAGCAAGGTATTTCTGGATAGAAACTGGCATCATAGGTTTTTACAGTCACGCATCAGTTTCTTTCTGTTGGATAGCCAATCAGGAAAGAAATAGCACTGCTGTCAAGTTAGTTTACCCACATTCGATCCCTTAGAAACAGTGCTGTCTAATACCGCATGCACTATAGGGATATGCCGTATTCTGAAAGTATAGTTATACTTGATCATCATGAGTTTAAAATGTGCGTATCATGTCATGTTCACGTGCTGCATGCTTTCCATTGTCGATCTCCAGTAAATTACTGGGAAGATTCCTTTAAAATCTTATGAAAAGAAAAAGAAAAAAAATGAAACAGGACAGGGAAATGTCGTGAAAAATGAATTTTGTTTGGTCAGCGAATGTGATATCCATGAAGTGTGCTTTTCACTATAACGATTTCGGTTGGCCCAGAGTTGCCAACGAAATTCGATTGCCAAGTTCCTGTCCCCATGGCCAGCACCTCCTACCAACCTGTAGCAGTCTCCCCCCTTCCCGAAATTTCAACGTATATGCGTCAATATATATTCATAGCATTGTTTAACAGGTTTTATCAATGTTTTCTGGCGCCCCCGCTTTAGCACATAGCTGTTCATCTCGGCTTTTAGCAGTCATTGACTCTGACAGGTGCGGTGATGGACAGCCGCCCACTGGAGCCCCCTGCTGGCCAGGTGAGGCACTCGACGGGCGAGGGGGTGGCCACTGGCCATTCTTGTTCTGGAGCTCTGTTCACGCTGCTATATTTGTTCGGCGGATGCTGCCAACGTTTAATTTTCATGGACTTCCAGGATACCTACTTCCGGGGTCAAACACAAATAGTTTGATGGACTTGTTATTGAGCCGAATGGCATGCAACGGTTCAATAGAGGTGCTGTTGCTATCTGGGGGTGCATGTGTTCCATGTCCGAACTGAGTTGATTTTGGAGTTGCAGATTGGCAGTTTTCAATTTCAATTATATAAATATCAAGTTTAATAAATCTTGAGGATTTATTTTCAAAATTATCCTATACGCGAATGTATAAATTAATTAATACAATGAAGAACTCAATTCAAGATACTCAAGATTACTCCAATAAACTATATTTAAAAAGGTCTTACAGCGACCATGGGAACTTTTCTAAGATAGTTTTAATCAAATTTTTTTTTTCAACTAGTATATTTTGGTGGAAAAATGTGAATTTCAAGTCCGTAAATTTTCCGGGTATTAATTTTAAATTAAAACGTTAAATGGGATTTAAGAAAGCGCCCTCTATGGATCGATACGCGCAACATCCGGTTAAGATTGCATTTCACATTATACTATATTATGTTTTATTATATATGTTTAATTTAATAATGTGAAATGCTTAATTTCTAGTTATGTATACATCGTTAAGTGGTGAAAATTTTGGTTTTTTAATTGATGCTTTTAATTTGAAATGATTTAATTTAATGTGGAATAAACATGAATTATGTGAAATGTAAAATTCACAGTTCCTACATAGTTTTCATAGTTAACTGGTGAAACATTATCGGTTTTTTTAAGGACACATTAATTTAAAATTATTTAATTTAATAATGTGAAATTTAACAATTCCTAGTTATTTGCATTCGTTAAATGTAGGAAAACATCTGTTCTCTATTGTTAAAATTCTCATTTTGGCTATACTCCCCTTTTTTAAAAAATGTAAAATTTAGATAATGGAAATATGGTTACCCCCAGACCTGAAAAAAACTGGAAAAGTCAGGGAAGAATGACTTATTTTAAAAAAGTCAGAGAAATTCGACGTTTAATGTTGTCACAATCAAAAATTAATGCTTATACTATTTCCAACCTTTTATATTCAAAGTACAAATTTTCCAAATTTCTCACATTTTGCGAGGATAAATTTGCAAAAAATTTAACGTTTTGCAAGCATAAATTTGGAAAATGTTCAACTGTATTCGAGTACATGTTTGTAACATTTTCAACAGTTTCCGAGGATAATGTTGAAACTTTCTGAGGACAGATTTGCAAAATTTCAAGACTCACATTTTTCGATTACAGATTTGTACATTTTTCAAAGGATTGTCATGCTAATTTTGGAAAACGGACATTAGTAAATATTGCCAAAATATTGAAAGTTGTCCTTGTACCTAGATGGTCTATAACCATGTTGGTTTAAATATTATTCACATTTTAGTCATCCAATTGTAACTCAGGATTCATGGAAGATTCACTCTTTGATTCTGTAAGATTCATTCCAGTTTCCGCGCGAAGTGGCGTTATAGTTAGGTTACTCGTTTCTTTATTCGTTTTGCAGAGATTCACAAAATTTTTTGATGAAACTCAGCGGTGACCTGTGTGGTTTGAGCTACAGTGATGCTGTTTTGTTGGGAATTTTAGATCACATTTTGTTTGGATCCTTGCCACCAAGCAGGACCTTTTAAAAATCCAGGCCAACTGCCATTTTTGGCCGACTGTTGGGCCCTAATTGTAACAAATATCCACAACAAATTCGTTCGTGTTTTACCTTTTTTTCCCCAAGCTTATGGTTAAAACGTTACCTAGTTGCGTGGTAATTATCCGTGCGTGAATAGCACTTTGAGGTTTTATGGTCACGTGGTGAGGTGAGAGCTAAACTGCTATTTTTATACGAGCTGACCCAGCTAATTTGGGGAAGGCGATGGCTTTCAGGCAGATAACGAAATTGGGCACGAAAGAGAACGGGTCCATCTTTTTTTTTTTAAAAAATAATTAAAGTTTGCACTGGATTTCTTTAAATTGTTTTTGTATTGTTAATGAAACGCATGTTCATCGCACAAGATATTGGGGGTGCTCAGACTAAAGCTTTGCTATTCATACTTTAAAAGTCGTGAAGCCACGTGTGAAATGCATGCTTATTGGCTAAAACAATTATTCATATTTACATACCAAATACTGTATGTACACGCATACTAGCATGACTGCCGAATTGCGATTTGCAAAGCTTCTTCTGAGTACTCCGCATCTGATGTTGGACACGATGAAGAACAGATCCATTTTTTTTTTAGTTTGCACTGAAGAATTTTTGTAAATGGTTTTTGTATTGTTCATGAAACACATGTAAACACAGATATTAAGGGTGCTCAGACTGAAGCTTTGCTAATCGTACTTTAAAAGTCGTAAAACCCCGTGTGCAATGCACGCTGATTGGCTTAAAAATTCGTTCATTTTTAAATACCAAGTGCACGCATATACCCACGTGACCCCACAGTCTGCACGACTACGAAAGTGCGATTCGCAAAGTTTTTGTCTGAGTATCCCTTATGCGTATAATTAATCCTGCTGTCGTGGGAGACCCTGTGGGATGCTTCATATTGATAAGTCCTTGTTTTTTTTTGGGGGGGGGGGGGTTATGGTATGTTTTTTGCCGAAACTTTAAACAGTGTAGGCCCTATACTAAATTGTTCAGGCCGTAAATGGCCGTTTTCCCGGGTTTGGAACCCACTGTTACCTACCTGGGTATATAATCAAATCTGGAGCCAAATTAATTTTCTTCAATGCCCAAACAGAGGTAAACAGAACAAAAAAAATTCTTCAAAGAAGGATGGGTGGAGCACGTGATTTTAAGATGGCCCCAATAGGACAATTGAAAATCTGAAACGGTCAATTTTAATACGGAATTTGCACCACCAAACCCGTAATTGCACTTTCGGGTTTCGTTCCACGTTTGGCCTATTTCCTTGTTGTGGCTGTAGCCTGGTTTCTGCATTATTGTTGAAATACTTTTCGATTGGCAATGTTACCTCAGCTGTGAACTCCAGGTACATAGACGACTCGTCTGGTTCACAAATCCTTAAGTCTACAAGGGTAACCCAGATAAAACCATTTGACACCAGAGTCCGGTCGAAGAAGGCCTGGAAGTTAAGAAACATTCCATTGTCTCTCTATGGATACCCATTCATTTGTATAGGGTGATCCGAGAGTCCTTTCCATAATCTTGAACATCCCTATAATCAGAATCTTTGTCTGAGAAAGTGCCACCATTGCTTTCTGGAAGTTCAATGTACCCAAACTTGGTAGGCTACATGAACAAAACTGTTAAAAATATTCAGTATACATAACCTTGTATTAAACAATATTTAATATATACAGATTTCAGGAGTGTGTAAAATAGTCCACAATCCGAAATATTTCTGGTCCCAAGTATATTTCGGTTAAGGGATACATGTACATTACTTAACCTGTAGTTGCTTCGAACCCAGCATATTTGCAGTGCTTAATTGTGTCTATAGTTTTAAGAAAATTGATCTTTTCATTAGAAAAGTACTGCGTGTATACAGTTGTATGTAAAGGCATCATTTTGTACAACATAGATGGCGCTTTTTACTTATCCGATTCAATTTCATATGGATTAAGCATCCCTAATCCGAAACTTTAGCTGATGAGACATATGGTGGTTCCTTTGCTTTCTGGTTGTTCAATGGATATACAAACGTGTTACATGAACAAAATTATTAAAAGTACAGCTGTATTATAAAAAAATATTTCCAGGAATGTTAAAGTAATTCCAAAATCTGAAATGCTTCTGGTCCCAAGTACTGTATTTCGGTTAATGGATTCATCATCTGTCGCTAATTCAAACCCAGCATATTTACAGTGCTTGTCTAGTTTTCAGAACATTGACCTGTCCATTAGAAAAGTACTATATGTAAAGGCACAAATTTTGTACTTTTGAACCAAAATGCAACATAGGTGTCGCTTTTTACTTTATATTTTAGCTGTATTGTTTTCCTAGGAAATTTATTACTTGTGTGGGACTCGGCGTTTCGTAATAAGGTCTGAAAATTAATGCAAAAATTAAACGGCAATCCTTTTCTGTGTTTTTCCTCGTCCTGGCCTGGGGTTTCCTGTTTGTTCAGGCGTGCGATGCCCCTGCCACGTGGTAATATGGCCGATGGGTCAAGGAAAAAATAATGCCGAAATAATGAATTATAATATCCTACCGCTTTGCCATTTCCTTATTGAATCTTGTTTGCACTCTGCTGGTGTTAGGTCGATTGGACTTGAATTTTCACAGTTGTTTAATTTTTTATGGTCAGGGAGAACCAATCAACTTCCATTCAACGCCTTTTTGATTTATGTAAACATTTAATGTCGCCCTTGATTCGTAAAACTTGAAATATTTTTCACTATATGTCATTTCATTATTTTGAATTATACATTTTTAATTTGAGGCATCGCATGCACTTCTGTTTCAAAAGCGACACAACTCCAAGATCTTCATTTTTTTATTTTATGACGGTATCAAATCGAGCAAAACCTTACACTATACACTATACACATGTATATGTACAGTATGCATGTAAATGACACATCTTTACTTTTACCATAGTTGTTTTGCTAAATGAAAGTACGGTGAAACCTGTTTAGAGTGACCGCCAAATAAAAGTGCTATGTTGGTCACAGGTGGTCACTATACAAAGAATGCGTGGATTACATTAAAAATAATGAATTAACATGTACACTGTACTTATACATGTAGACTGTAATACATGTAGTAAAAACCACAAAATCAAAAAGAAACAGAATCATCATGTCCATGGGTTAAAGAAAGATGTAATATGTGACTCATCTGTTATCTGGTCACTTTATAAGGTACATTGTCAATGTAAAAATTGCAAAAAAGACAACACACACTGGTCACTGTAAACAATAGACAGGTGGTCACTGGTCACTATACAGAGAATTTTTAATCAGGAAATGTTTACTAGAAAAAACAATGCACTAAAAAGTGGTCAACATAAACAGATGGTCACCATTCAAAGGTGGTCACTTTTCCAGGATTTGCTGTAATTGAGGTGACCCATATGATGCTAATACCAAAACGATATATGTTCTGGGTATTGTTTAGGTCAGAATTGTTACACGCCGCCAGATGGTGCTATCATTATTGAGTTTACTGCATAGATGGTATAACGAGGTTGCATGAGTCATTAGTTTCGAAAACTGCATGGTCTTGTTGACAATGGCATATCAGCACCAAAATCGACTAACAAAACAGAAAAATAAACATGCTGTTTTGATAGAAAATGGTCAAGTGGCACGCCGCATGTGCACTCTGTTTAAACTACAAGCTAGGTCATCTATATACCCTCGTGACATTGAGACATGTCAGAAACATGAATGCTTGTCTGTAAAAAACATCTACTTTATTTGTATCATGGGCTCGATGAGATGTATTTTAAAACACATAATTAACATATGATACACATTGCACGTTGCGCTATAGTCATGCATGTTGTGTGGCCATGGTATTTTCAATGTAATTCAGTCATGTGTCAAGTTTAAAATAGTGTTGTATCCATACATGTTGCTGAGCATAAAATTGTGTATAAAATATTTCAAATAAAATATTTTTCCCCTAAAGGCCGTCATGCGCGAGGCCATTTATATCCCGAAATTTGTTTCCAGATATACAGTATTATTACTTGAAATTGCCCCGTGGGTTGTGAAAATTTTCCTTCGCAAATATGACCCAGATATATATTTCCAGAATTGGAAATGATCTTATTCTGAGCAAATTATGTCTGGTGAGAAATTGACGTCATTGGTTTAGAATCATGCACAAAAGTTTTATTTCTGTTGGGTAACCAATCAGGAAAGACTCGCGTCATACCAGTGCTGTCAAGTTGGTTTATCGGCATTTCCCTTTGATATACTGTACAGTGCTGTCAAGTTAGTTTACCCACATTTCCCTTTGTTACAGTGTTGCATGGCATATATTGTATAGGTATATATTCTGAATGTATCGCTCAATGTGTGCAGCAAGAGGAGATCAGTTGAAATAAATTTCGGATTTAGAAAAATGTCAAAGAAGTGTGGGTAACAGTGTCCTAAATTGGACAAACTAATTGAAAAGCAAAATTAATTTCATCGAAAATAATTGCACGAGTTGCCTGACTTGCATGTCCGTGCATCAATCATCAAAAAAAGGATTTTTTATCGTCTTTAGCAATATTCCCGCCTTAGGAATTCTCGCAAATTCCTCTTTAGCTCTGAAGTTGCTCGTCGATTGTTGTTAGTTTCTGCATAAAAAATAATCAAATTAAAAGGCAGGTATAAAAAACAACGTTCTCTAGCAGTTTTGCATCTGACGTTTTTTTGTTCCCTTTTCCAAAAGCCAATATACTTTTTGTGAAGATGGTCCATTCTTTAACTTAATGAAACTTCAACGAACCTGGCATTGTTTAATTCAAAAGAATTTGCAAAAATACTAAACATGCAATAAAGAAGGAATGATGTAACAAAAGACATCTAGTGTCATCAGACGATAATGAGACGTTGCCGAGGCATTACAAGAGATGCCAAACTGCAATGTTATCGTCTTGAATACTTCAAGGTTTTTCAAGAAATCCAATAAACGAATTAATAATTTACGTATGGGATTTGGAACAAAAGCTTCAGATAAATCATGTAATGTAAATGTAAGGGCAGGCAGATATGAAACTTTGACGTCATTACCCCATGCCAAGAATTGCAAGTCCGTGAATTCTGGATTGGGGCAATGATTTTCTCAAAAGTTAGCTGAAAGTATTTTTAATCAATTCTGCATAATGAGGCTTATTAAAAAAAATCAGTTTACAATTTTCATAATGTGCGAAAGCACATTTTCTGCAATATATCCTGTCTGTGCACTGAGCATTTATAGGGTTTCCCGAAACCAGGAAAAAACAGGGTTTTTGAAAATGTCTTGAAAAGCCAGGAAAGAATGACTTATTTTGAAAAAGTCAGGGAAATTCAATGTTACTAATGTTGTTACTACCTAAAATTCCCAACAGTTTCTGAAGACTTAAGTTGCTGCATTTTCCACGTTTTCCGAGTAGAAATTTGCAAACTTTTCAGAGTACAAATTTGTAAAAATTTCCAAAAAAAAAAACTTGATGCAAAATTTTCAATTTGACATTAGTAAATTGTTCAAAATGATGAAAATTATCCGTTGCATAGATTTTGCAAAATCGTGGATAACATTGGCATGCCAATTTTGTCATTGGTCAGGGAAATTTGTTTAAAAACCTATCAAAGACCCTGATGTAATTGTTGGACATTTGCATTTCGAATATGAATTTACATGCAGTAACTTCAAATAGAATTTTTTTTAAAATTTCGAAGTAGACATATTATTCTATGCACATCCATTGTGTAATGTACAAGTAATAATGTTGCATGCATCGCATGATGTGGAGTGACCGATTAAGCCACTTGACCGCTCGACCATTTTCAAATAATCTGACGCAACGTTTTTGATGTGGTCAAGCCCGGCTCGAGTACATGTAATGTACCTCTTTGATGAACTCCTATTAATGAATTTCTCATTGTTATATACGCAGTATATCTGCATATTGACTCGCAATATGTTGCCATCAAAGTCGGCATGCTATATAATGCCGGTGCCCCAACAAAAGCTTCCAAAATCGTACTCGTGAAGTCACGTGACCAACTGTTAGAACCTGTCTAAAATCAAACGCTTGGGACCGGGGGAAATTTTGATTTTAGACAGGTTTTGATTTCAGACAGGTTC
>JAQGBX010003404.1:0-17445 GCA_034698745.1 Megaphyllum sjaelandicum | reverse complement strand
GCCATCCTGATGATTCTTTTCCACAAAAACCAGCTTTTCAAAAAAGTGAGCCAGAAGAGGCTTTTCATATACTACTTTGGCATCATAAATGTCAACCATTTTTATATGAATGATCCCAGTGCACTCCAGAGTTAACATGTTTGTCCAACATTTTTAGCACATACATGTATATTACAGTTTAATATGTAATTTAGAGTAGACCTATACAGCAGGATGTCCATCAAGACATTTTCAAATCTGAGGTAGGGCTCTATTTACATGTATGCGAATGGCCCCTCGCAAGTACTCGACGTTGTGGGTGAAGGAAGCCATTAACGGCTGTTTGTTGGTACAACGGACGCATAAAAGCGATTATGTAAGGATAATTAGAATAAGCGAGGAGGCCATTGTTATAATTTGCGACGAATTAAAACGGGCGTCGTAAGGATTATAAATTTCCGGGAAAATTCGGGGTAGAAGCGAACGGGGCGCGCATTTTCCGAACTGGGTTAAAACGTTTTTAGAACGAAAAACGCCGAAACAATAAGCCGTTTTTACGCTAATTGCGCAATAAGGAAGCGTTGCTGCGCGTAATAACAATAAATATAGGAAGAAATTTGGGGAAACGAAAGTGAAACATAAACCCTACATGTATATGGTAAATGAAAAAAGCGGTGCATATAGAAATGGTCCGAACACCTCTACTGTATACGCCGGACAAGTGGCAGTTTTCCAGGGCTGACCACGCAAATTAAGCTGGCCTTGTCCGGATATTGTATTTGGTAGAAATCCACAACTTCTCACGTGGTAGCGGTAATATTTAGAGAAGTATAATGCGATGTTCTGCTTCCCACTTTGAAACTTGTGTAATTAAACTTTATATGGATTGCATATACACATGTATAGTTCCAGTCCGACTGTCCGAACTTTCCATGCGTGGAATTTTCTAATTAATTTACTTGCATGACTTGAAATACATGTATTTCACTAAACTGCACCGGAAATCACTGAAAACCGTGTTAAATAGGACATTTTCTCGCTTCGTGCAGAAATTGAGCGAGGTGTCTATTCCGGCATTTCATAGTTCGGATTATGTTGGCTTTTCTGGCTTTTTTTGCCTGAAGTTTTTGCACACAAAAAATGGGATTCGAGAGATTTTTATCGCAGGAATAAGAAATGGAGGTAGCGGAAAGAATACTAAAGTCCACTTCGCCTTTGACCTCCGCATCGTCCTGACAGATGAGTCTCGTATCGTGCTTTTCGCCTCAGAGGACCCTACGCGTCTGGGCTCGGACCTGTCAAGACGATTTAAGTTTTGAAAAAGTGACCATGCACCGAACTGAAGGGAAGGCCTTCCTTTGTTACTACCTGACGGAGCTGGCCAATGAGAATTGAGTCACTGAGGGTAAAAATATCCATTTCATATTCAACGAACCCTAGTGACCCCCCCGAAAACCTCCGAATATTTCATGTCTGAAAAAGCCCGATCGCCCCTGGGAATGCTGGGATCCCAGGCGTCTGCAGCTTCAACCCCTGCTTTTGAAATATTCCCAACATCGGTTTTTAGGGGGTAAAAAAATGTTGGGGGTAATTTCAAACGCGAAAATTATGGCAATTAAAAAAATAGGGGTCATTGAGACTGGGAAGAGATGATTACAGGGGGTAGGCCTTAACGATGCGATCATGCTTTATAATGCATGTTTCGTGCGCCATCTTGCGACCATCAGAGGAAGCTTCAACACGCTGGAAATGTGTAGCTCTGAGCTACCCAGTGAGGTAGCTTAGAGGTTATAGCGTTCTCGTCTCACATTCGGTAGACCCGGATTCGATTCCCGGGTCGTCTATCCTCAATTGTGGCTTTCCATGGTTTCCCATAATCCTTCCAGCGAATGCCGGGATAGTTCCATATTAAATCGGTCATGACCATCTTCATAATCCCATCCCGTCCTATCCCTTCCTATCGGATTGCAGTATTGAAGTAGTATTGAGGAGGTATTGAGGAAGTATTGAGGTATTGAAGTGGGGAAAGAGTTCCGTTAAGTTGGTAGCACCCCATAACGGGGGGTCCGTCTCAAAGGATTATAAAGCTACAATAATCCATGCAATCCAATCCAATGATTCCAATCCCTCCGTTGGAAAGGAGTTACCCAATCTTATCTTGAGGCCATGCACTGATCGCTTTTTAGCAAAAATGCCATTATAAGCATTTAAAAAAAATATATATATATACATGTACATGTATGTATAGAATGTTTTATACATGAAACACGGTGAAACGAAATTTAAAATTACATTTTCAATAGCTACATGACACATTGTTTGCGTATGTTGGCGTTTTGAATCATTACGAGTGTGCTGATAATACCTCTATAAGAAGCAATTCTGTTTGTGGCTTTTATCTTTTAAGTTTTGTACTTGCAAGTTGTTTTTTTTTACTTTCTGTGGTTAATTCTTAAACAGTTAAGGTCACATTCTTTTGCCCTCTGCAGCTTTCTCGAACAGTATGAAACTGCCGAAATTATTGTTGGATGTTCATAAACCCTATAGTTACTTCGGTCATTGATTTTAAATGGCATATATCCTTTTACTGGCCTTCATTAAAAGACGCGCATTAAATAAAGTGCAGCTTTTATGGACGGTGGCCATCTTTGACCCGGATGTGCCAAGATGCGACCCTGGCGTTCAAATTTTTATTACAGCGTCACGTGGTTGCATGTTACGACCGCTTACGAAATCTGGGACTCCCACACGAAAGTTTTGCGTGCGTTTTTTTCCACCAAATATTTTCTCGTATCATACGCGAATGAACGCTGGGATTTTTAGATTTTATTGCGCATTTTTGCGTTTTCGCCTCAGCGAAATGCGGGCAAACGACTCCGAAACTAGTTTAATCGCTTGTCCACTCCATAAAAAGCGAAGACTACTTTTTTTTCCATAAATTTCTTAGGTCTTTTTTCCCCCCTCCCGTATTTTTAGTGTAATTTTCAGTGAAGCATAAAGTGAACCACAAAACCCCTTCACTTTGCCATTGACCCCGGTGACACGCTGTTTCTCTGTGACAAGTTCATTCGTTTTGAATTTTTATTACCCACGTTGTCAACCCCCCGTTTTTTTTTCTTATTTTTGAGGGGGAAAAAAATGTCGCTGAATTTGCCATAACGCGGTCAACAGCGTTATATGTTGGCGAGGAATGCTATAGTCATAGATGGGAAAGAAAAAGAAAAGGAACAATTACTTCAACTTCCTTAAATAAATCTGAAAACATATTTCTTATATAGATTGACTGATAATGTAACTTCACATTCAAACTTCAAATTCAAATCTTACACGTTTAAATCTGAATTCTAGGTTTGTCGGATAGCGTTTGAATTTAGTCACATATATACTGTATATTTGAGAACAAAAAACATTAGTCCAAGAGTGTTTTATCTTAAAAACTATTCGTCATGCTGTTCTCTTAAATAAGACAATGTTTTTCATAACTATAACAACTTGTGAGTCCCATGACGGCAGTCACAAATGGATACCATGATCATATTTTCCATGCTGGTCATAGGAAGATTCGGTAAGGAATGCGTCCCAAGATGGCGCCCGCAAGATAAGCCAAAAACTGCGTTCAAAGATGGCGACCCCGTCTAGGCCCATCACTGTACAGCTGAAAATGAAATGTCGATTTTAACTAGAATTCATTACTTTTTCGTGGCCGAGCAATGGGGAATCAACGTGAGGTAGAGACGTAGTCGTTAAAACCGATCCCTACCCAATGAAACCCCCAGTTTTTGCTCTCAAGTTAGGCTTCTACAAGTCGTAAATCAAGATAACAGAAGGGTGTTTGGGGTAATGAAAACCCTTCGTTTTGGTTTCGAAATGAAGCTGGTTGTGTGATGAGCGAGATGATAGCGAAAGCGATCGTAAATTGCAATCACGTATCGAGATGTATTATGGGAAGTGGAGACAGGGGGTTCCAGCCCTGACCTTTACTACCCCCTCCCCCTGGAGTGAAAGACCTTTTTTAATGCTTTTTTTTTTCATTACATGGGTCTACCAGCCAATGTTTCATTCCTGACGGTCGTAAATTTCGTGGGGGTGCAACATATCCGTTATGAGGGTTCCTGAAACGTCACCCCACCTCATCCCCGTGGCCCCACAAAGTAGCATTTTAATGTGTCTTGAAAATTGCCATCGGATGTTAGATGGTGATTATAATTTCATAAATGGACGAGGGGAATTATGTTGGGGAAATGGTCGAAATTTACACTTTGAACCTTTTTTTTTGTTTTGTTTTTTGATGCGACGACAAACACTTCCCATGCCTTTTTGATTAGGGAGTGTCCGGAGGGAACCTTTAATGGGGTTTGGAGATGATTACCCCTGAACACCCTGTTTTCTACTCTTATTTCAGCCATTTAGTATTTCAAGTTGGAGGCAGTCTCTATACTGGTGACTACAAATGGTGTTACAAGATAGCTGCTTTATATAAGTTTTTGGACCTTTTAATGCATCAAATTTTATGCAACAATAACATTTCAAAAACCTTTAAAATTATTAAAAACGGAATATAAGAGCAAATCGTTAAATTCCCAAATCTGGACAAACAAACGTAATTCAACATGGCGGCCATGCTATCGCGCTGAAAATTCACCCGAAAATTAATTGGATCATGGGATGTTGTTAATTGAAAATGACATCTTGGGAAAGTGTTTTCATGCATACAATGGGGCAAAAAAAGAGAGGAAAATGAAATCGTTCACCTTTATTCCCCCTCCCCCCCCCCCTTTCCCTCTAAAAAAATATGTCAGTGTTATTTCGAGAAAGGTTTTTCTCATAATTGTCCTTTTTTAATGAATGTCGTTAAATTGTCTACGGTCCATTATGGAAAATTTGCAGGAGGAAAATAAAAATGAATAAATAAAAACCAAATAAAATTGAAGAAAAAAAAAACGTTTCGCATTTAATGGAAATTAGGCAAACTCGCACAATTTGAATATATGCATGGCTGAGTCGTGTTTTTTTTTTATTTCCCATCGTATTTTCCGCTTTGGTGGAGGCCCATATACGCAAAACACAGCCAGGTTCAAATTCATGGTCATTTTAATTTTCCGCTATGGTGCCTACATGATAAATTGGAAATTTTAAACTGCAAAAAATGGCGAAAATCGCTTAAAAAATCCGAAATCAAGACTTTTTGCTTCCCCTAAACTTGTCTGCCCGCGTGAATCGTGTTTCTGCAACACGGAGAACGAATTTGCAAAAAAAATGACGTCAACATGGAAGCCGCCATCTTGAAAATTCAGTCTCGATTTACTGCAAAATTGGCGAAGCGAAACTCCGTATACACTGACATTTTCAAAAAGTGAATTCGATAATGGCCTATGTCACTCTGAAGGTTGCTTCATTGGAACGCCCTTTTTAAAAAGTCAATATAGGAATGGCATCAGTGAATACATGCAGGATTAATGTCATTTCCATTTGTGTTTTGCTGTATTTTCAGGGTATAATGAACTTTGCATGAATGATGCTTTTCAAGCTAACTAGTTTGCTTCATTCTAATCCATGCTGCGCTGCATGGAAACCTTTATGCAAATGTAAAATGAATCTTGATTAATGTCGTGTTATAAATTAAGTTTTTTTGGAAACTTTCTTTCAATTATGCTTCTTGGTGTTATAATGAAGTGTCGAATGTAAGATAAATCTGCTTCTATATGGCGTCCTTTTTGAATGATATACAGTACATGTACATGTACTTCATCATGTTTACAGAATCTAATATTATCAACCGAAGAATGAATGTCTTGTTTGTTACTCTTAAGCGAAACTCGCTATGGGTCGTGTTATAATTGTTAGTTTTTTGGGATTTTGTTGTTAGTTTAAGATGGTCCTGTCGTATTGCTTCGGAGATTCTATTTGCAATGTTGCACCTCGAATTTTGATACGAATTTATGCTGCATGGTATCTTATTGAGAATCAAAGATTAATTTGCGATGAAGAGTGCGGTGTTATGCAACCTCTTGAGGTTTGCCCTTCGCCCTGCTGCTCATCTGCCGACGCGTGCCGGAAGTCGCCGCACGTCTCTGAACGGTTTGCGTTCCTTCGCGGTGCCTATAGAGAGGGTCAGGGTTCACCACGGTCCCGTTGTTCCGCATTCGGTTTTATTTTTAGTACTTGTAGATGTATTTTTTTCTTCAGGAGATGACTTTTTCCTGCCATAAATTAGGCGTATTTCAGGTGATTCTTGGGCGGGAAAGATCCTTGCCCTCGCAACGCCCCCTAGGTTCTGCACTCAGGCTGACGAACTTCTAAGAGTCCCTTATGGCTCTCTTTTGTTGGCGTTACACTTTCACCCCTTTTGTTGTTGTTGTTTTTTCCTGCCTGAGTGTAACGAGATAAGCAAAAAGGTCAGCCCAAATTTCACGGCTTCCTCGATTAATTAGCCTTATTGTTGACACTTCGCGAACCGCTTGAAATCCTCTCGAAAATGCCCCCATTTTAATTGCCACTTCCGGCTGGCTCTGGTGCCACTTCCGCCCGAGGGCTCGCTGCAAAATGGCAAAAATTAACAATACATAACGCATCCGCGTACAAGGAGCTTGGAGGGTTTTTTTTTTCTCTATATTTGAAAAAAAAAAAGTTTGAAAAATGATACGCATTGCATTGTTCGAATGTAAATATCTCGGTTTTTGTAAGGGTTAAGGGAAAAAGAGAAGGTGATATATGCGTTGTTGTTCTAACTGCGAACGATACGTGAGTGGGCAATGTACAGTAAACTCGCGTATACGAATAAACATCCCAGAAGTGGAAACTGCGAAAAAAGTGGTCGTGAACAACGAAAAATGGCCGCAGTTGCGCCTTTGCCAGGCAATTCCATCGAAACGGGACGGAATCGGTTAGCCTTGTATTAATGCTAAAGATCTGCCGATTCACCCAAATTGATTTGTCTGGAAATCAGGCTGTTTTCAGGGGAGATACATGGGTTAATAGGGAACCTAGAAGTCATGGCGCCACCCAGCGGCTGACGCGGGCAACGAAAATTAACACCGGAAAATGAAGACCCTGGTGTACGGCATGACAAGTAACTGAAGTCTACCCAGGACAGAGTTGGTTGGAAGGAGATGGTGAATTTGGCTTCAGAAGCCAACGGGTGTTGATCGGAACTTTAAGGTCAATAAGGTTACCCAAGCAAATGTTGAGATTTCGCGGATTCTCGAACGGATACTTGAATCGCCATGCATCTCGGGAGATTCTGCAATGTTGAGTGATTTTGCGTTAGTGATGTCGACAAAATACACTGTATAGACCTTCTTTAGGTATTCTCCCAATGTGAGTGCACGAGGAATTCAGTTGATTGCACTAAGAAAATTCTTGGCTGAGTCTTGCAATGAATTGTGAGCGTTTCCCAAATTCCTTGCTGGCTTAATTTATAATATTTGGTTGATTCTTTTCTTTTTTTTTAATTGCAGAAGTGTCACCACTGTGATTGTCACTACCCTTTAGTTGATTTTTCAAGGTTTATCTTTGGGTAATTTCAGGTGGAACCATGCATGGTTCAGCAATGATTGCGCCGGGAATGCTTAGTATACAGGGTTATTACAAAAGAATTATCGGGTTTTAAAAATATATATTTTGGGAAGTATTTCAGATTCAATAGTAAATGACACAAAAAGAAAGGGCAAAAGTCCAAGTTTAAAATGCGCACTTGCAAACTTTGCTTTAAAAGACCAGGTGGCAGCACGAGCTCAGTATCCAAAATGGCGACTATGCAGCAGAAAGAGTTTTGTGTGTTCGAGTATGCGAGGTATTTATCGATTGCTACGGTGCAACGTAATATTCGAAGACAGTTCAGAACAGAATCATCAGGTCACCGGAGCATAATGTGCCACCAATGCCAAAAACATGCATTAGGTTAACTCCAAAAACGCATTACTGCTGCTGTGATCATCATTGATACCGAATACTGTAGATGTGTACTGTATAGGTCGTGTGTCACGAGGATCTCACATGGAACATTTCTGATGGTATGATTAAAAACTTGGACATTTCTACATGTACTTTCTTTTCCTGTATCATTTACCATTTATCTGTAATGCTTTCCAGAAATACATGTATATATATTTTTAAAATTCGATGATTCTTTTGAATAACCCTGCATGTATACAGTAGTTATTTCGGAATTAAACATGTACATGTATACACTTCCATCATGTATTTTGTACAGTTCCGTAACGTTTGAGTTTGGAAGAATATAACCACATACACGTACTGATGATCTTTGACTTCAGAAACGGTCGTCGAGTCTGCATCCTACATGTTTAGACGATTTTGGAATCCATCACATGCTGTCTACAGTAGAATGACGGAATCTAATCTAGTTTCGGGGTGATTCCTGTGGGAATCGTCGCAAAACCCTTTCGTGATTTTCGTCATACATGTACATGCTGTGTATTTTATTACCCTCCTACATAGCTAGTGAAAGCGATAACTTGTTGCGTCATCCTCACGCCATCAGCTATTAACCATTACGTTAGCCATTGAAGCTACATGCGCACGCACGAAGTTTGTTTTTTTGTCGTTATTGTTCGTTTTTTATCCATTTTCGGCGAACCACTCGTCACCCTCTTGGCCACACTGCGGGATTAGCACCTCTCCCCAGTACCCCCTATCCCCCCGACCTTTAATGAAGTATAAATAAGGGTAGCTGGATTAAGGGGGCTACGCAACCACAGTAGTCACAAATGTCAATTTATCTCCAATTAGTTTCGCCATTCAAGATGGCTGACACGAGATCTCGCAATTTCCGCATTGTGACCATCCAAGGGGGAGCCACTTTCGCCATTGTTCCTAAACTCGACTATCAATCCATCATCCCGCTGAATGCCGGGTGCGGTATGGCACTTCCGCGATGGCCGTTACATTGGGCACTAAATTCGGATGAGTTTGTTCGTCGGATTAACGCGACTCACTCACGACAATCGTGTCGTCACAATGTGAAAACTCGCAATGCATCATCTCTTCATGACACTCAATCAAAGCGCCACCTATTAATGAATTTTCAAATACATGTACACGTACCATAAAATGATAGCAAACATGCACTTATCATCATCTGACGTACAGTACATCCTTTTGACTATGACCTCAAAATCGAACTGCTTAAAGCCCCTGCTCACCCACAGCGCTACCTAACTACTGTATATTAATTGATATTTCATCAAGTATAAGATAAGGAGCCAATAAAAAGTGACGTATGCAAGAGTTTACTGAGAAATTGGGGTCCCCCTGTGCCATCATTGGGCGTCCACAAAATTTAGAATTACTTGTTGGAAACCAATGTTTTGAGCAAAAAAGACCTCAAGTTTCGTTGTTTGGTTTTTTCTCACACAATTTCATCACATTTTGATAAAGCAGACGCTGCATTCCTATACGAGGGCAAGTGCCTTTACGGTATACTGGGGTGCCTTGCGATATATGGGTGTGGCTTAATGCGCATTTTCCCACTTGCCTGCCGCTAGTCGCACAATTGGCGCTGCGAACGGGAACATGAGGAATGCGCGGAGTGCATGCACTGTCATACTGGTCTTTCGTAGTATACCAGTAACCCTTAGGTTGGGTTTTGGTCAAGTCAAGGCCGGGGCTATAGATCGCGTTCCGGTCAGGTCAAGGTGGGCGCTAATGATAAGCGGTTAGGTCAAGGTGGAAACGACGAATATGAACCTGGAATAATTTTTTTTTTTTTAAATCTGGAAATAGGCGTGTTGATATGTGCTTGTTGTACGTCCTGGCTGTACCCCCTTAATGACCTCTCGCGAATTGCACCATAGAATTAAAACTTGGTTTGATCGACGCCTATGACCGACTTTAAGGTTGGTTGCACCAACCCATATTATGTCCCATTAGCTGTAAATTAAAGTTTCTTTTCATACTGTATACATGTACCAATAAATGAGCATTTCTGGTTTGTCGTTAATTTATGCACTGATTCTCTATAGACTCCGATTAGTCTGATTGGTGATTACGGACGGTTAATGCCACCTTTTTGCACAAACACTCTATCCAATTAATTCTAATTTGCTTAATTGGCTTTTTTATTTGCCTTCAGGTGTGCCGCCATTGATTACCCAGTGCCGACTTCGCAGGGGCTCCATGCCCCTTTTTCAACGCTAAGATGGACACTGGTCAAGGTGCAATGGCCCCGGCGCCGGATGCACTGGTTTCTAATGAAAAATCCACGCTTATAATTAAGAAGCCTGTCTTGGTCACGTCAAGGCTGCTGCGGAACTGAAGGTCAGTCTCAAGAATGTGACGTAACTTACAAGATTAGCCAATTGCTAGAAAGATTATTTAACCCTCCTCTTTTCTGCCGTTTGTATTAAAGGGGTCATTAACTCGTGCCATCATTGTACAATTAAGTCTGTGGTGTCAAGGAAAGGGTTACGATGTTGTGCTAATTATTTTTCTTTAATTAAAACCCAATTAATGGAGAATTAAAATGGCACTGGGCGTCGTTGCGCTGAAATGGTTGAGGTGACGAGACGTTGATGATGAGGGGTGTATGGTTCGATCGATCGCTTGAGGACAGTTTATGTACATGTATTTAGTGGTTTTACCTTTTGAATATACGGAAAAAAATCTCTAAAACTGCTGGAGAAGGAGTAATGTCATTGGAAGTTAACAATTCTTGGAACCTGTAGCAATGCATGCCTTCCCTTTTCTGTAACTTTTAATAACTAATATGCATACAGTGTATCTACTAAGGAGACTTAATGTACACAGACAAAATGCTAAAGGATATCATAGCATCAATCTTGGGTACTGTTCTGGAAATAGAAGTGATAAGCATGCAGTGTTGCCAGATTGCACCTCTTTAATATTTTGGAGAAAAAAACAATCTAGCATGGCGTTAATATCTTGATACTGCTCATGGCATTTTATTGAATGCGCACAGTGAAATCTCGGGCACTCCTCAAGTTTGTTAAAATTTGGAGGATATGCCATATACCTGAAAGGATTAGCACGGAAACTTCTGGAGAAAGAACTCTCAGAATAGTAAAGGGAAATATACATGCATACTACTGTATACAAGGCATTAGCAGTTGGTGCATGGATAGGACCTCCACCAAGAAAAGTGGAGTAAATATTAAGGGGCGTTAAGACCCTCTGAATGGTGGGGGAAATTCGCAAACTACTTGAAACTACTAGTGTAATAAACGGTGCCAAAGCTATTTTAATTTTAAAAAAATCTGTTTGATAAAGGTTATCAAAGAATGTTACAGTATGTTCCGTTTACGTAAAATCTAGTGGCGAATTCCAATGTCCACACCAGGGCAGAGCAGTGGATAGCCAGTGCAACCGGAAGTCGTGATATTTTTGGCGCAGTACAAGCACATGACGTCACCGGTCCGCCATGTTTGTGCTCTGGCTACACTGCAGGTTGTTGAGACGGAGCAGTACGCTGGTGTTAAGACGGTGGGTACGATCACGTTGAACGCTTGCTTTCGGCGTGCTTGTTTCAGCTTCTTTGGGGCGCACGATGAATGTTGATATCAGCGTGATGTTCAGTGTGCTTGGTGGCGCCACTGCGTGCGTTGTACATTACAAGGTGAAACATTCCGCGTAAAAAATCTTGTACATGCGCATCTGCGTACGCCGAGTGGCAAGCTTCTGTAACAAGCGTTCAACGTGATCTTACCCTATGAAAAGTCTCCACCTCCTCGTGGAAGAACATACTATAATTGATTATTGAATGATTTACGTTATATTTGTATATTCCGAATATGAGATATTCTCGAAAACTGCTTAGAAAGAACTAACTGTGAATTAGTGCGATTCCGATTAGATTTAACGGAACGTGACCCGACCAACCACATGCAGGGGTCCACCCCCTCCCGTCACATTGGCTGGCCTCTTCAACGCTCAGCGCGGAACGTGTAGGCCTGGGAAAAAGCGCGGCTGACCCCGGGTCAAGCATGACCACGCGAACTCTGCGAAAGTGGAAGGAAACAGGACGTGGGGGCGGGTGGGGGCCACCGTTTTCCATTTTCGTTGAAGGTCGCGAGACAAAAAGGAAATAAAAAAGCTCAACGAGACTGCGTGCGAAGGCGGGGTGGGGGATTACCCCCCTCGCACCCCCAATTTCAACCTTTTTGGTCCAAAGCGGGGTCAATGACCACAACTCCCTGCACCCACTACATATCCTCATCAGGCGATCCTCTTGCATAGCTCGAGTTTCACCGGTTACGAAAGGGGAAACTGTGAACTTTTTTTCCCCCAAAAAACTGAATTCCTATAGTCAGGTTAAGATAATCGCGCCCTATGACCCCGCTCGTATCCACCCCGAGGAAATGATAATTACTATAGCGGACCACCGCATGTCTAGTCAGTTCAAGGTCGACCTATGACACGGGTGGGGGTGGATGGCCCTGCGACCCCTGCCCTTGGACAATTTGCGAAACTTAAAAACGTTAGTTTTTTTTTCTACAATTTAATATACCTTAAAAATTTTAGCGATTGTCAATTTTTTTTATAATTCTGGCGATTTTGTTTTGAAAATGTCGATAGTTTTAATTTTTTTTTACTGCATTTTTTTTTAAATAAAAAGGAATTCGCGAGTTTTACTTAAAAAAAAAAAAAAAAAAAGCGATTGTTTTGTGAAAAGACGATTTTTCCTCAATGTTTCGTCAGTTACACGATTTTGTTCAATCTTTGCAAGTTATAGTTTTCTCGACAAATTCCCTGATTTTTCGCGATCATCATCTTGTGAGTTTGATTTTTTTTTCGAGTTTTCGTCATTGTATCACTAATTTCACTTTCTGTCGAAATGTCTCGCTTTTCACTATTTTCTCAAGCATGGGTCAGTGACCCCTGGTGGCCGGTATTCGTACGTTTTAAGTGACCGACACCTTCAAAACGTGACATCTCGTAATACCGACATGATCTGATGGAAAGGCGCTGTTTTTTATAGTTTCGTTTTTTTTATGTTGTAAATTTCGTTGCTGAGCCATTGTTTTTCTGGTTTTAATCTGCGCAGATTAGTTTTATGACTGTAGGGCGTGCTCACCGAAAGTTGTTTGTTCTTCTCGCTCGATGGCGTGTCGCTTGACTGGGCCTAAATCACCCCATGCGGGTGCTAATCCCTCCGATGGACATTGGTCAAGAGCAAGCAGACATTTTTTCTTTATCCCACCCGCTTTCTCCCACCAATTAATGCAGCGACTGGAACATTGTTTCCAAAAAGTTTTCATCTGCAATTAAGAAGCGTTTTTAATGAGCATTAATTAAGGCAAATTAAACTCGTTTTCGGCGAAGATTTTTATCGGAACCTAATCAAGGAAATGCGAGGGGTTTATCAATGGCAAAACAGGAACCGACCCCTCATTGCCAGGGAGAAGGGAAAACGTTGACGGCATTTCGTGATGGCGTCACTGACCTGAGCGCGTTTTCCAAAAACACCCGTTATGACGTCACGTAATAACTCGCGCACCCTTCGACCTAACCCTGTCGTCCAGGGTGTCAAACTGTTCGTCTCGGGCCCTAGATTCCCGCAACGCTCATGACAGTTTTCTAAAACGAAGCAGGTCATTAAATTCTGGCAATGTGGTTATACTGACGCCAAACCCTGAATTTGTTTTAAGAATTTTTGTTTTCCGAGCTTAGGAAGTACGATTTTAACCGCATCGATGTTTCTGAACAATCTGTGTACGGAATGAGTGCCGAAACGTTGTTTTATGTCAAAACAAACGAACTTTGTCGTGTTTTACCTTTATTACCTTTATTATTTACTACAGTACAGTATACTGTATCCGAAGTCGAAAACTTTTGTATAAGCGGAATACATTAACATTACAAATGCAACATCTGTTCCTCGTGATTCAATGCTCGCAAAGCTTGATTTCATGCAAAATTGTGTTAGAAATATTGATAGTACTGTACTTTGGCAGACGTGAGGTAAAATTTTCAGTAGTCTCATTAATTGGGAGGAATTGGAGAAAATGCAATTTTCAAATTAAGCATGTACTGTATTCGCTTTTTTTTTAAGCTGGGGTATGTTTAGAATGTTTTGTCAATGCCAGGTATTCGTTAACGAGCTACTATCGTGGCATACTGCAGTTTTGGGATGGACATATAGGCCTACTAATCGAAATGAGGAACGAGTTTAAGAACGAGGAAGATGTTAAAAGTGCGGCAAATAACGTTGGGCCTACGGGGGGAAACCGGATACGAGAAGGGAAAGTGGTTTTTGGAAGAAGGAAAATGTTAGGCGAGGGGGGGGGGGGAGGAAGAGGTCAGAGGTCGATCCTCGACCGCCCCGACCTTCGACCCCTGCGCGTCAGGGCGGACGAGTCCGCACGCGCCACGGGGGTGAAAGAGCCCCCTGGCGGCGGCTGCGGCGGAGGACGGAGCGCCCTCTGGCTGCCCGCAAGCAAGCCATTCACCCCAGTGAGGTTTAAAACGAAAAAAAAGGCTATGGCGAGCGAAATCAATCGTGAAAGTTAGGCTATGGGATTTGAAGCCACTTTGCTGACTTTTGATTGATTGCTGCGAAGGCAAATGATGAGGGACGATGAACCGGCTAATTACGTAATAACCGGGTGAAGACGATCGGTTCGTGACGGGATGGCCGGAGACGGATCAGGATCAGAAGCACATTAAACATGAAGTGCTTAAAAATTATGCAAAAATAGTCGAGTATTTCGATATACTTTGGGTGGGGAAATACATGTACGGACGATAAAGATAAATAGACAAAACGAACAAATATCTCCTGGCTTTCAATAAATTTTTTTTAAAAATATACCTACATGTACATGTATATGAAAATTTGGAAAATTAAAGAATTAAAACTAGGCGAATTGGTTAAACGTTTGCTAAAATCGTGTCAAACTATTCTAAAATACTTGGTGATTTTAGAGTTTCATGCATGCTTATGAAGTAGATAGTCCAAATTTTTATACTTTTTATATATGTATCTTCGTTATCTATAGACAAAGAAAACATTGAGAATATTTATTTGTGTTCCTAAAATTATATGAAAAATTCCAATAGCACTTAACGATTCACTGATACATACACTAAATTTAAAAATAAAGCTACACCAGCACGTGCATGTATTATGAACATGTCTGAACATTTTGTAATGGGATTCAGTGGATCTATAATGGGATTCTATTATGAGAACAATTCCAGAGATTCTATCATTAGGCCTACAAGTGGATCATACCGGCCGGTGGATGGTTTTGCACTTTAGTATAACGTTTCGCTCGATTTCTGGACAACAAAAAATTGGCTTTTAGACTCCAGGGCATAGATTGCCAGGAAATCGGTTGGCAAAATAAAGATCGTCCGTGTTTTTCTCCGTCTCTGCCACCAGGTGTCCTCGGGGGGCGTGTCGGGTTTTCAAATATTTAAATTCGAAACGCGATGGGGTGAAAGGCGAACTATGGTCATTGACTTTGATTTAAAAGCGAAGCAGGCAGCCGGGCCTCCACGGACAATTTATTCAAATCTGAAGGCAAATGAGAAATAACGCAATCGGACAATCCAGGAAGTTGAAGCGTCGAATAATCCCCTAGCTCGCAAGGACGATTCCTAGAAACGAATCTTGCTTCAATTCTTCGAACTCGGCTTTTAATCCGATTTGGGGGGAAAAAACCCAGACGGGGTCGAACCGCCGTTAATTATGATGTTCCAAGTGTGGGGTCATCGTGACACACAGTTTACTTGCGGTTATAACCTCCATAACTCTCTGCTCTGTTGAGGTAACGGTCTTAAAGCCGCCATCTTCAATTTAAAATATTGATAAACGGATGGCCCTCAGTGATGTCCAAGGATTAAAAGCAAGATATAACGTGACTCATCTGTTATCTGGTCACTTTTTAAGGTGCATTAATGGCAATGTAAAAATTGCAAAAAAGACAACACACACTGGTCACTGATCACTGTACAGAGAATTTTTATTAGGGAAATGTACACTAGAAACAACAATACACTAAGAAGTGGTTCAGGTTTTACTGCAATTCATTTTTTGAAATATTCGAGAAAGTTTTAAGAATCTCTCAGATTCGTAATGAATTTTTAAATTTAAATATAGAACGTATCGTTTTAAACGTTGTTGTTTAGTTTTATGTACAAAAACTAAAATTGTTTAATTTTTGTTCCATCGTTTTTGGATTATTCCTACAAGTACAGTATATACATTCTTAAAAATGTGAACTACATGTACAGTACACCTGTATAGTTTTCTCATAAGTCTTTCGAAAGCTATGGCCTAGTTATACTGTATATGGATTACGCTTGAAACGTTACGCAATTAAGTATTATAATAAAGGAGACTTTCTTATTTTTTGGGCGAAACGCACTTGGAGTACGAATTTTTAGCAAGGGGGTGGGCACTTGCCCCTCTTGCAAAGAGGGCTTAACGTTTTAATGCGTAAAATCGTTTAACTCGGACCCGTAAGTAAGTAATGAGGACTGTACACCAAAGAGCGGAAACATTTGGGGGTAAATTAACACTGAGAGTTCAATCACCAAAACCGGAACCAAATTCGGCGATTGTCGAGGAAGGGAGGGGGCACCAAAATCCCCTCGCTTCAAAAAAGTTTCGTTTCTGCGAAAAATTTCAAAGTGAAAACAATGCCCTACCGTGTTGAAATGTTGCTCTGAAACAAACCCTTCATTGTTCTAGTTGCCACGAAATTTTCAAGGGTGTTGAAATTGGCGAAAAGGAAAAAAAAGGGTAAATGGATGGGGGAGGGGGTAACGAACGGGTGGGCCTAATTACCAATGCTGTTTGGGGGAACCGAGAAAGATCGTATTTGGTGATAGACTCGCCATTTTTGAGAAGTGGGTTCGCTCCCCAGGGAACCTACTGGTTGCGTGTACGTTTAGTTCGGAAGGGTTTGGAGAGGGTGGGGTGTTGGCCCGGTTCGGAATTGTATGGTGGAGTCTTGCAATGGGGTGAACGGATGGGAGATTATTGGGAATTAAAAGTGGGGGATAATGGCGAAGATTGGGAGAAATAGTTGGCATAACCTAGGACGTCGAGAGGAGAGAAGAGGATGGGAGATGATGAGGATCATGTCTGAAAAAATAGAGGGTTACAATGGGGTGAATTGGGTATGATTGGGAGAAAAAGATGGGGATAACCTAGGACGTCGAGGGATGAAGGGGATAATGTGGCGCAGGGAAGGAAAAGATAATTGATATACATGTAATGTGGTGGAGAATTTAGGAATAATAAGGAATCACATTGAGGAAAAGAGAATGAGGGCGGGATGGGAATGACTGAAAAAATGATTAGGATCATAGTGATTAGGGTCATAGTGAGGAGACTCGATGAGATTTGATGGATAGGAATAATCGGAAGGTATGCACTGTACTTACATGAAGATTAATTAAAATACAGCCACCGAGCAAGGTGGCTTAGAGGTTAGCATCCTCGTCTTGCATTCGGTAGACTCAGGTTCGATTCCCGGG
>JAQGBX010003403.1:0-17448 GCA_034698745.1 Megaphyllum sjaelandicum | reverse complement strand
TGTATGATGATCCCCCCTGCCACATGGTACTATGTACTGACTGCAGGGTAATGAATAGAATAGAATAGAATAGAAACGGGTCGAAAAATGATTTTGAAGAGGTAGGCCTATTATACAGTGTGCTGCAAAAGTCCCCACTTGCTTTTATTACTTTGCGTATCATATACTGTACATAGGTTATGAATTAGATGCACTTTTTGCATTTTTGACATGCATTTTTGAGCTCTTAAAATCGTTTTTGGCAGTTTTTTTTTTTCAAAATATCTCGGAACATGTACGTCGAGACGTCGAAATGGAATGAGAATAAAATCGAGAAAATCTTACAACCTTTTATTTGTGGGTAAAAAACATCAAATTTCTCTATGGTGGTCTCATTACATTCGTTTCAACCCCAAAGAAGATCTCTTCATGAGTTAATATCAGTATTTAGGCGCACAATTATCCCGTCATGGAAGTAATTCGACGTTAGCTATTTTATTGGGTATTTGGCAAAGTGTATCATCATGTGCATTAACTGTGCACATCAAATATCAAAATACTTTTCCGAATTTTATGTTCAATGTTATTAATCGGATACCTGCATTTAGACACAGTGACGAGCATCAAAGGTCAACCGTGTCCCTCTGAAACCATGGCGAAAACTGAAATTCCACAGAACTGCACTTCTGTTAGCTATTCGGAAGTGTTTCCCGAATGCATCAATATCACAGTGGACAGGAAATACTTCGAAAATTCGACCAACAACAGTGACGTCAGCATTAAATTAGGCTAATGCATTAAACGTCTACTCAAAGTGCTAGTCCTCATTTGACAGGGTGGTAAAAATTGTCATTTTCAATTTCCCTGACTAAAATCCAAAATTCCCTGACCAAAACTTACTCGTTAATGCATATCAATTTGTTTTTCATAATGAAAAATTAAATAATAATTGCAATGAGAAGCTTGGCAAAACACTAGATTTTGTTACGAATCTAGCTGAAGAGAATTGGGGATGGAGCTGCTAGCAGACTGAGTGCAGGGATAGAATTTTGTTTTTATTTGGGAAAATTCCCCTGACCACTCACAAATTTCCCTGATTAAATTACCGACCACTAGTGCCAACTACCGGGCAAACAATTGGTAATGCATATCAAATGAGGGTGTAGCAGGTGACACTTCGCACTTTGAGCCTGGCTTGGCGAAGTGTCACCTGCTACACCCTCATTTGATATACATTACCAATTGTTTGCCCGGTAGTTGGCGCTAGTGGTCGATAATTTAATTTTTTAAATTATAAGTACCAACGACTGCGTACCCTATGTTCACATACATTTTTTGCAATGAAATTTCCGATTAAAATTAACTTATGTTAAAATTTCTGGTTGTTTTTACAGTTGTACTTTGAAGACCATTTCTTTTCTGCTAGCTTTTCTGCAAATTTTTAAGCTACACCCAGTGACGCCAACGCCATTATTTTTGTGTACATTGTATTCCATGATTGTGGGAGAAAATATACGACAATTATGTCAATGTTTGACAGTTTGGCATAAAAAGAAATTCATTTTCTTCCTCAAACAGCGTTCCGTTTAACACACGTTTCTGACCATTGCCGAGGAACTGAATAAAGCTAAACATTAACATGAATGGACATGTTCACTTTGCAGTGGACGGTCTCTGTGAATCGTGTGACTAGCTGCTCAATTTAAATTGATAATTTTTTTTTCGAAATTGCCTTTATTTTCTATTTATTAAACAATTGATTTTATATTTTGTTTTTATGTTATTGAAATGGCGAGCTTTTAAAGTATTTCTCAAACATTATATGTCCATGCATTCTTGCTTGCATGATACAAAAAGATTTTACGATTACTCCCATAATTCAAAAATAATTAAATATTTAGAAAAAATAAGAAAAAATCAATTTCTAAGAACATCATGAAGTAGCAGACAACGCGCATAAGGTTATTACACATATAGAAGGGTGGATAAAAATGTTGAGGACAAACACTGTCTTCACATGGGCCTATCATCTATAGTCGAACTCGAATAAGTGAAAACCGATTAAAAGAAAAACCTGATAATTGAAACAAATGCCCAAATTGACCTATGTTTTACCTGATGTTTTGTGTGTTAAGTGAAACCGTATAGGCCTAAAAGGGAAAAAAATGGACAGGTGGACATAGGCTATAGCAAGCCTGGCCTGCGCCATTCGCAATCAATTACTCACGGATAAGTGAACATCGTGTTAATTAAAAAATTTCAAAATTCATATTTGATAGTTCGACTATACAGTATCATTTTACGAGAGCGGTATCATATTCATACAGATTTTGTTTACAAGTTGTACATTTGTAGATGCCGCTCAAATTCAAAACGTGGTCGTCTTAAAACAGACAACATTAACAAATATAAAAGCGCTTTAGCATAGGCCGAGGTGACGTTTAAGCAGACGCTCCGTTGGAATAAAAACGTCTAGGGGCCATGTGAGTCGAACATTTGGTAACTGGCGATATATTTTCGGTGAAAATCGACTAAATTTGATTTACCAACCTTATCTACTGCAAGCTAGCATAGTTAAAAACATCGTGAAGAAAATGTCCTCGTGCTGGATCATCGTAGTCCAAACGCGACTGCTGTAGCACTTGCTGAACTGTGAGTTGCCAACGAAATTCACCACCGAACTGAAATATTTTTCTCGTGACCTTTGATGTAACCAATAGCAGCCAATGGGCCTTCAGCTCTGACGACGCCCTCTGTGGGTCATAGGTCATAATTTGCATACGAATTGAAATTTAGGCGGCTAATTTTATAAATTATTTAAAATTCATAAGATGTAGCATACATGTATATTAAACACCGGTAGCGCTGTCAACATGGGGTCGTTTTCAATACATGTACATGCATGTACTTCAAGTGAAATAATGCGAAACAAAATTATTTTGAATATTTACTGTATAAAATACAGTGCCTTCATGCAGCTCTGCATGGTGACGTCTCTGTGGGTCAGAGGTCGTATTGAACTTGTTTTCAAAAGTTGTTTAAACTTTTAAAATACATGTACTTCAAGTGATAATGCGAAACAAAATTATTTTTAATTATATTTGTACACATTTCTCAAGAATAATAAAAATTTACTGTATACGTGTATAAATCCTAAATTGTTGCGATCATACAGTACATGTATTTCTAAAGCCTGTTTGCAACTACTGTACATGTACGTGTAAGTTTTTGGAGAAAAAAAATATTGCTCCAATATTGTTGAATTACATGCACTGAATATGAAATGGGAATAATGGAAGGCTTGATTTTTTATTAGTTTTCCTAATGACATGTATTTGTCCTAACAGAATGCATTGCCTTAAAAGTCATCAAGAAATTGCCCTGCTGTCAAGCAGCATTTATCGAGAAATGTCAGGAAGCCAAATTCGACTGTGGCGGCAAGTGTAAGTTTGTTCAGCCATGGTTGTTTTATAAATTTTGAATCTACATTAGAACTAATAACTAAAGGCCTTCCCTTCAAAAGCAACAATCTTAATGAAATATACGACGTGAAATGAATGTCATTCACGGTAGCCAATTTGAATGCGATTATAGAAAAATTACAATTTATTTAATATCATGCTATATTACATTGAACAATAAAATATGTTGTTAAAATATGTTCGCAACCATTCATTGGCCCAAACAACTAAGAATTGAAAAAGTTGCTCCTGTGTTTTCCCACAGATTTACCTGTGTCAAGCAGTGCTCTAGAACCATCCTCACGTCAAATGGCACCCGTTGTGGTGCAGCTGGGGCTCAGCCGCTCGCATTTTACCAAAGAACTGACTTACCTAGTTGTGCTTTCCATACCTCAGTGAGCCATTCCAAGAAAAGAGAGGTGAGATACCACAGATACTCACAGTATAAGTATCCCATATTGAGTTAAATGAAATCTTATCTTTGAACGTTTTTCATAGAACAAAAAGCCCATTAAGTTCCCTCCAAAGGCCAAGAAGAAACCTGACGTGACGCTTAAGGTGTGGCGCAACATGACCGTGCGTCAGTTGGCAGAGGCAATGGGCAAAGATTTGGGTAAGTCTATGGGCAAATGTGGTTAATAGTTTGGAAACAATCTTTAGCCTGTATGGTGCATTACACCTGACTAATTCCAAACCCTACTTCAATAGCGGCACAGCACCGCTTTAAGATTTAATTTGTGTTGTTTGCAAGCAGTTTTCTGTGAATGACGTTTATATTTGCTGTACATCAATATTTGTTCTTACACCGATTAGAGAGTCGAAACTTAACTTGAAATTCCAAACGAATGTGTTGTCTTATTGCAGATCACGTGTTTGAGGCCATGATATATGTAAACAATTCAGAGGAATATGACAGTCCGGATTCTGGTACGTCTTAAGAGCAGGTTAATATGCATGATAACGGTGTGGCTTTTTTTTAAATATAGATTTTTTTGTTAGCCGTCCATGATGTCAATGTGCTGATTGGTGTGGTCAAGCGGTCAGGGATGCGTTGCTTGGTGGTGGCAAACCCTTTAGAAAAGAGTGGCAACGACAATTCAAGGAAAAGAGATGTAGAACGAAGGTACCATTCCTCTCCAGGTATTGTTTAGCTGTTTAATTGGACAGTGATAAAAAGTGATGGTTTGTATACTGCAGGCCACCAGCTGACCCACAAATACTTGTCAAGAGACCTCCTGTCGTTACCATCATGGGCCATGTTGACCATGGCAAAACCACGTTGTTGGACTCCCTGAGGCATACTTCAGTCACTGACCAGGAGTTTGGTGGAATAACGCAGCACATCGGCGCTTTCACAGGTGATTATGAGGATTTTAGAACAAAAAATTGTTTGCACTGCCACAAGGTTTTATCTTGGGCACAGATACAAAATTCATCTAAAAATAATTGGTATTAAAATTAAAAAATTGAAAAAGGTTCAGAAATTATATTTTATATAAATGCACATGCTAGTCTTCAACAGCTTAAAAAGGTGTTTAAGTACTCTTATCAAAAGTTGACCTGTTTTGCAACATCTTTGAAATCCTAGTTAACTTGCCTTCACGTGGGACTATCACATTCTTGGACACCCCAGGGCATGCAGCCTTTTCTGCAATGCGGGCGCGAGGTGCACAGGTGACCGATATAGTAGTTTTGGTTGTCGCAGTGGACGATGGGGTGATGCAACAGACTATAGAATCCATCCAGCATGCTAACCAAGCTGGAGGTAAGCTTTTTAGTAGGTGTACTTTTTATTCTGAATATTGCGATTCCACAACCTTTTTTCCCTGTTACATTACAGTGCCGATCATTGTTGCCATCAACAAGATGGACAAACCAGGCGTCGATATTGTAAGCGTTATTCACTTCTACGATGGGCGTTAATTTTAATTAAATTTGGTAGAAAAATGCATGTAAACGTCATCTAGTATTAAAAAAAAATCCATTTTGGGAGATGCATTTTCCCTATCGTTCTGGCAGTGAGTGTATGCCTCGCTCAAAAAACGCGGCCGGCAGGAGTTACAGCCAAAGCTTCAAAATCCGCATTTCTGACAGACACTGGCAATCCAATTCTTTGAGCATCTTTCACAGTTGTCTGCCTATTTCTGAACTTTTCAATCCAATCATAGACCGAACGTTTGAACATTACTTGGACCTTAAATATTTGAAATTTCACACCTTTGAGCTCCTGAAATGCCTTCAAGATTTAAAAAACGAACAACAGACCACTGCTGGTCCACTATCTCGTTGGAGTCCATCTTTGCTTTGAAATTTTAATCACGTGCAATTTTTGAAAAATATCTTTTAATGTTGAAATATGTTCAGGAATGATGGAAGGATTTTCCAACAAATTTCATTGAAATCCGTACCGCCATTTGTGTTTCATAAAGCTGGTCATACACGAGGCGAATTATTTCTGGAAACATGGCACGTTCAAAAAGTTCTGTCTTTTATAATGGGAATTCTAATGTGAAAAACTAAAAACTGTTCAGAAATATGCACTTGACTTTGCGAACACAACTTAAATTGGCAAGTTTCCAGAAATAATTTGTTTCGTGTATGACCAGCTTTAAATGCTTGCGGAAACTTGATGACCACCCCTCGTATGTTAGTATCTGAGCCAGTTCAGTAATAAATAGAAATGCCACCCACTAACAGGAATCAAAGTGAATTATTTGAAGACAAATACATTAGTGAAATTTCAGAAATAAATTTACCGAACTTAGGAGAATAAACATGAAATGCTAATTGATGTATGCAATTTTTTTGCCAGGACCGCTGCAAGCGAGGTCTTCTGGGAATGGGTGTTCACCTAGAGGATTTCGGCGGTGATGTGCAAGCGGTGCCCATTTCTGCACTTAAGGTTCGCAGGTCATAGTTGGTGTTTCTCCCCACTTGAATAACAGCACCTTGTAGTCTTAAAATATATTTTTGTTTCAGGGTACCAATCTTGATGCCCTGGTGGACGCTATCGAAACTCAGGCCGAAATGATGGACTTAATGGCTGATCCCAAGGGTTTTGTCGAAGGTTACGTGATTGAATCTCGTACAGACCCTGGTCGAGGGTAGGTAGACCTGGCAGTAACTCAGATTCTACATTATATTTCTTTTACTCCAATTTTTATAACCTATAACAAAGGAAGCTGTCCACGGCGCTCGTGCAGAGGGGTACTTTGAGAAAGGGATCTTTCTTGGTTGCAGGGACATCGTGGGCTAAGGTGAGGAAGGCTATAAATTGATCTTGAAAATTAGTCTCCAATACCTGCTTGAGCAGTTAAGGACAATCTTTTTGGCGTGTGATAGGTCCGTGCTATGTTTGACCACTCGGGGAACCTATTGCAGACAGCTCCACCCAGCACCCCAGTTGAAGTCATTGGCTGGAAGGAGCTACCTTCTGCTGGCGATGAGCTACTTGAGGTGGAAACGGAGGTAAGTTCATCTAGTCGATTTGATGTCAAATGTTTGCCTAAACTGAGAAAGTCCTTTTCTGATTCTTGTGGAGGAATTCGAATGTCAAGACTTATTTTCAATACCGTCATCATGAACAATTGACAAATCTACATTAGACACTAAATCATCTGAGGATGATGGGAAATGAGGTTCCAAGGATTTTGCGCAGAATTTGAAAAAAAAACTACTAAATGAAATATTAAAAATATCAAAATTGGAGAGCCAGTTACTAATCTGATGGAAGGAATTGTAGGGAATTTCCTTGTCTTATGATAGAGCCTTTGGAAAAATAACCTAATCCAAGCTTGACTTGAGCGTCAATATCCCTATTCAGAATTTGATGATATTTACAAAGACAACTTTGATTCTCCAATGGACTATTACCTTCATAACTATTACCAGTATAACACTGTGGTCTTTGCAATTATCGTAATATGAACTTTCAACTATTTTTTAGAGAATGGCCAAAGAGGTCATTGAATACCGCCAGAGTTTGCTGATGACCAAGAAGCAGGATGAAGACTTCATAGAAATCCAGAAAAAAATAGAGGAGCACAGCAAAGTCTACAAGAAAGAGCTGGAAGAGCGTCGATTGAGCGGCCGGTACCGCAAAAAAAGGGTGGCTCAAAGGCCGAAAGAGTACATCGAAACTGACCCCAGACCAAAACTGGCCATCGTACTGAAAGGTAAATGCACTTCACACAATTTTACTAAATAGCAGTATAGGTAAGTTGTAGAATTGTCATATTTTTGTCTTATAGGGGATGTTGATGGCTCAGTTGAGGCCATTTTGGATGTCTTGGATACATATAGCTCTTCTGAGTGCAGACTGGACATTGTACATTATGGTGTCGGGGCTATTTCAGAGTCTGACATCTCGCTGGCGGAGGCTTTTAAGGGTAAATATACACGTGTTCTACGTTTTATTATTGTTAACTCTGGGGAAAAAAAATTTCTAAGAAATTACCAACATCTTTCAAAGATTAGAATATGCGAGATAACTTAAAAAAGAAACTTAGAAACTTTCAAAGACAAAAATCAGCTAAATTCGCCCAATTGATGAGAATAAATGATGGGGTTAGTTAACGACTGTAACTAATAATTGTGTCATTTTCTCTTTGGTAATGTTTGCAGGAATCGTTTATGGCTTTAATGTCCCAATTCTGGAGAATGCCAAGAAACAGGCAAAAAGCAGTGGCATACCTTTCAAGTCCTTTAACATAATTTATCGGCTCATAGAGAGTGTCAAAGAGGAACTAAACGCCCGTCTGCCACTGGTGGAGAAGGAGGAGCTGCTCGGTAAGCCACGCCCTGCTTAGACACTTGCTAGCTAACCAGGTTCTGAACATTTTTTTTAATCAAGGTACGGCCGACGTACTCGAGGAGTTCCTGATAAACGTGGGCAGGAATAAGATCCCAGTTGCAGGGTGCCGGTGCTCAAAAGGGACTCTGAAGAAAAGCGCCATATTCAGGCTAATACGTGGACAGGAGATGGTCCATGAAGGTAAGCATGACTTTGGCACTCACTAATTAAGAAAGGTAGCAAGATCAAGAAATAACGCAATCTACAATTTGGCAGCTTTCCACGATTTATGAAAATTTTGGGAAATATCTGTCTTAAGTTTATCAGAATACATGTATTATAATTTTATACGTTGAGTTAACGGTGTCTTCCAAAAACAGGCAAGTTAATCTCCATGCGCCATCTAAAGAACGAAGTGGACACCATCAAGAAGGACGTAGACTGTGGCCTAATGATGGAGGACAAGGAGGTGCGCTTCCAGCCTGGTGACATCATCACATGCTTGGAAAAAATCAAAGTTATTCAGAAGACCGACTGGGATCCAGGGTTTTGATGTTCAAATTTCAATGATAGTTTGTAAATAAAGTTTACTATTTAGTAGGAAGCATTTTGTAATGTAGAGTTAATCAACATAGGCCTACATGCTAGAGAACGTTATGCTCCATAAAGAAATATTTGCCAATATCTGTCAACTTATTGCACGTTGAACCACATCATGGAAAGTTTGCCAAGCATTTGCAATGTTATAATGGCCCTCCCCAAATAAGACGATTTGAAAATTATTTCTCAATCTACGTACTGTATACTTTTATACAACCAATTCATTTTCAAACTCTGGAATGGACTCAACATTGTTCTGCATGCATGTTCAAGCAAGGGAATGTGATGATGTCCATAATGGCCTACTGTTAGTGCTGAGAAGGAATTTTTATGTCTAGATCTCTCGATGTCACTGCACACAAATGTTCAACTGAATTCAGAGCTGTTCATCGAGTCATTCTACCAATCTGACATCACTATTATTCTCCTGGTATGACATTATCAGGACATTATTTGGCAACATTATCCTGATCAAATGTAACCATTTCCATCAGGAAACGCAATGCACACGTTTGGATCTTTGACTCATGTTATTAAGGGTATAGTACGTAAGCATTGTGAATCCCCTGGCAGTCTAAAAGAATCTAGCAAATACAGTGCATGTCTTTGAGCCATTAGATATAAAGTAGCTGGTAGAAAACTTACCAGACTTCCTAAGTACATACTGCCAATACTGTCTTGAAATTCTCAGAAAATGTGAAGTTTTATCCATTGGTCGGAAAGTCTTGTAGAATTTAATTTTTTTTTCCAAATCTTGTGAACTTGTTATAATGCTTCGCATATCAGCTGAAATATAAAAATATAAAAATGGTAAAATCAATGAAACCTACGCAGCTGTAATTTCAAAATTATCAAGGTTTATTGTCACAAAACCCAGCCATTCCCAGTGGATTCCTAAATTATCCAATGGATAATCATATAGAAGAAAGGGGGTTTTACTTGTATCCTACATTCATTCATATCATCGTATTGCATTTCGTGAAACAAGAGATTAAAGTCTAACAACCTAAAAAGAAATCAGCGAAGTGTATTACAGCGAAGTGAGGACGCCCTCGACTTGGGGGACTTCCTCAAAGGTGCGAGCCAAGACTTATCTTCTCCGTTCATAATTTAAGTATTTTTTTAAATTCATTTAGTCAAAATAACTTCATTGCATTTAAAACGGCATAAGTTTGTATTAAAGATAAATTACTACAGTTCCTCTGAAATAAAATTCTCTAGGAAACTTCCCCATTATTATACAGAATTTTATCCCTTTCAAAAAGACAATTTAGTGGTCTGAACAGCAATGTGTCTTCAACAGTAACATTCAGTTTTACATATTCGGATTTTTACTTTCTCTAAACACAAAGGAAATTCAAAAAGAAAAACCACAAAGAAGTCAAGAGGGCATTGTCTAGAAATTACAAAACTTGTGAAAACTAAATGCTCGCATTTTGTGCCAAGTATCATTTTAGTGTTGTGGTTTTTTTTGTTTTTAAATTGGAAAAAATCATAGCCAATGCCTTGATACACGTATATTACTCACAATTTTGTTTTGAAAAGGCATGTGGTTCTTTTCTGAAAACCTTAACTCAGAAAAACACTAGAAATTAACAAAAACTTTATGACCAAGCATCACAGATAGGTTAGTGCCAAATTTCAGGAACACCTGTTAGGAGTACTGAATCACTACATCGTGGCGTCCTCACCAGCATAAAAAAATACCTAAAGCAAAATTTACAAAACATAAACCCATGTAGCTAAGAAGTATATACAACCCACAAGTCCTACTAGCGCTGCACATGCAATCTAATTCAGCAGCTGCAAAGTTATAGTCCAATGATTTTGTTTTGCGGTTTTGTGGTTTCCATTTAGTAGCTATAAACACATGAACGCATAACACCGGTCCAAATATCTCATCACAGGGCAGCTCATATGACCTGTAGATAATTCCAAAAGCCTTTAAATGTAGCATTTGTAATCTGGGAAGTCTTGAAAAGTTGAAAATATTCACATATCTCTGAATGCCGGAAATACATGTGTCTTATATGTTTGTCTAATAAGGCAAGATATCATTAAATGGACGCATCTTAGGATATTTTTGATATCTGACATAGTTGGGAAGTCATGATCAGGTGAGTTGCCCTGAAAGTTTGGACAGTTTTAACAAGATCAAGTCGTCTTATCAAATTTAAGAATTCTTTGAATTGTGTTTGCCTGTATTGGAACTAGGCATTGCTCATGGTCCATAATCTCGACTATACAAGTACAAGAATTTGTAGTATGAATGTGGAAATGCATCATGGAACAGAGGACATTTGCAAACATCTGTGATCGTGTTCCATGCATTGAGTTTAGAAATTTCGGAGTACATGAACCACAAGACCGCAAGACAAGGCACACACTGCCGCCAAACTGGCATCTGGAATGTGAGTTGAAGGGCGCGTCTGGCAGTATCCCTTGCATCTGGGCCCTCAAACTGCTCGCCAACCTGCCTTAAAAAAACAGTCAAAAGCATATAAAAACAGTGAATGAAACATCATACTGCACAACCTCACACCATCTTCTCCCTTGTGCTGGTAGAAAAGAGGCGTGCCTCTGCATTTCGGGGGGTATGAAGGATAGCATACAAATACGGGTTGGTTTTGGAAGACTGGACCGATTGTTCATGGGACTTTCCGGGCGTGCGGGGCCGCACGAATTGCATAAAACCTCTTTAGCAAACACGCAAAATCCACCTGCAGTATAACAAAGTGACGCAGCTGCCTATAGGTCCCCATCCAGGAGAATGCAAGCATTAGCGGCAACAGCGGTAAGGGTATCAAAGTGTTTTGTGGAAAGGGCTTCACGGCTGGCTCGGACGAGGATCAGAAATGTGTTCTTTAATACCACAAAAAATGGTTCACTCGAAGAAACTTCCAAATGGAATAAAAAAAGTTTTGTTTAAAAAAAAAACACAAGAGGGGATGGCAGCTTTTTAGAAAAGTATCTTTTGCAAATAAACGGTTTATGTATAACTACTTGAGTTTGGCAGGTTTAATTTTACAAAGCCTGATTTTTTATGCTCATATTTATGTAGGGCCTACATAAGAGCTTGGTAGCAACATCATATTGTACGAGCTTATGTACATGTAGATCTTGGTTATGAAGTGTTTATGTTTGGTTGCCCAAGTATTCCAGCATTTTTACAGAAACACTTTTCATACAGCAAGGTTAAACTTTGCATTCTACAAAAACAAGCTTATAAACCTTCACAGTAAAAATGTGCCTTTTAATTATGGCGTTTCTGCTAATGCTAAACAATCTCCAAAACCGAAGTTGTCTTTTTTTGGGCAATTTTACAAATGTAGAAAAATTATCTTGAAACATTTTTGTTATGGCTTTTATCCAAGGTAAATCTGAACTGAAGGTAATTGCATAAAAGAAGAGGCTTTGCTAGCATCCTCAAAAACAAGGAACCGTAGCTTTCAAAAGTGCTTTTTGTTTTCAAAATCAGTAAGTTGTTTTTTTACAAAGAATTGCCAAAATATTGTTTGATAAAAATCTAAAATAATTGCAGAAAATTCGGATAATAAAGTCGTGGAACAAAAGCCATATGCCTTAACAGAAATACTTTAGGAAGTTTTTTTGGCCAAAAAATCGGACTAAGAAATTTTAGAAATTCGTTACTTCAATTTGGATCCCTTTCGAGCGTAATTGGAAATGGGCAAGGGGAAAGACCCTTCTTCTCCGTTCATAAAAGGTAAGTAGAAACTCCAGTTATTTAAGTAGAAACTCCCCGTTTAGGTGCCTTGGAACTGCAAGTCTGTATCAAACAGGATGGACAAGTGGGGAGAAAGGAAGCAAGGACACACCGCTGGCCTCATCATTCCAACTGCGTTTTCCGCAAACACGTCGCTGATGCACGAATATGTAAAATCCCTGAAAGGCCAATCCGGCATTTGCCAGAAGTCGAGTTGCGCGAAAAGGTCGCACAGTAAAAAGTAAGGCTTGAATTGGAGAAACGCGAGAGCCGCAGTCCTGCTCGCACACTTTCAATCAGCAGTCGTCGGACCATGGACCAGAGGTCCTTAATGTAAGGTCGAGTCTGATGGTGCAGTGGAAAGCCTGTCATGTTGCTGGGCAAAGCACAAGGAAAGACTGACTGCTAAACAACGTCAAAAATTTGGGAAAATTGCTTTAAAACTTGAAAGACAATTGATTACTGGACAGAGCCACGTTAATCTGAATTGATGGTAACCATTGATTTTCAATTGGATAGTTAACCTTGCAGATATAAATGCAATTATATTACAAATTTTCTGTTAAAATGAATGAATTTTCTAGTTACGAGCATTCGCGCTATGAAAAAAGGTATATTACATTATGACAGGGACTCCCTCCGATAAACGTTACAGCACCTTCCAATTCATTTAATATACACTAGGGTATAAGATTTCATCCAAACTTTGACGAAACTTTAATTCTTATTGTTGAAAACATGTTTTGTTTGACTTCTGATAATATGAACTATGATTTGAACGAAATAATTTTCACGTCCATTGAAATTCGACTGAATCAGAAAAAAAAATTGACATTTCAATTCATCATTTTTAAAAGGATTCAATAGTGGCACCCAAAAAAACATTGAATTCTCAAATGTTATTCCGTTAAACATGATATCTGCTGATAATTATAAATTGTGATTCATTAGTTTCACAACAAAGAATGTTATTCATTAAACCAGCATGACGTTTCACTATATGGCTTCCTTAGATACTGTGTAACGCGATAAAAAGCCTTTGTAAAACATCACCACATCAATATTTTTCTCAAGTAGCAATTACTTCAAATCCTAAAAGACCATTACAAACGATAAAGTTTCTATCAGTTTCAACTTACAAAATGCAGTCCAGAAAACTTGTATATTAAATATTTTTTTCATGGGAATTAAAAGAGTTCCTCGCCGTTTCTAATGTAATTATTCCAAAGACTGTTCATCTATTGGATGATAAATTGGACATGCTTTCTTACGTTATCCTTATGCAAATTCACTGAGCTTTTATGGAGAAGATTAAATCTCAACTTTCTTGAAAAAATTGGTCATTGGGAGCCCAATGGAACTTATTTTATTCATTGTACAGTATGTTCCCATCGAAAGCACTGATTTTTCTACATTTCTCCAAAGTTTAGTATTATTAAAAATAACAAAATATATAATGTAAAGCACTACAAAACTGTATCGCAATGAACAACTAAAAATAAAGAAAACATTTTAACCCTCTTCCACTTGTGATTTTTTTTATTGTATCTTGAAATTATAACACCCAATGACCATAACAGTTTGTAAATTTTCATACTCACAATAACAAATTGTCTATTTAAAACAAGAGACAAGTCCGGCTATTTTTGTTAAGGTTCAAATTATGCAAATTCTGATAACTTTGTTTATAGTCTGAGGAGTGGATATTAAATCACCTTAAATTCCCAGGTTTATGCCTTAAGATTATTAATATTGTCGCTTATGATTTGCAATAATGTCAGTAGCCTACTGAGAAAACGCATTAACATATTGACAATTTATAAATGCTGTTCTTAATATAATCTGGCACCTCTGGAAATTGTAATGTTAAACGTCGTGCTGGTTTGATGAATAAAAACTTAGGTCGATTAACTGAAGACTTGCAATTTATTTACTCTAAACCGATTACTTGATGATTGTAGATTATTTAATGATGGTCCTATTTATTCGTATTTACAATTCTCTAATAAATTCCAGAAACATCAACATATTTTGCTTTTTGTTACCAGAAACAATAAAATATTAAAAAAAAACATTCCAATTTCTATACACAGATATATTTATCTATGCTTAGTTTCAGTATAAAATCTATTAAAAAATTAATTAAAGTAAAATTTAGTTTTTTTTATATTATTTTTCTGATTTTGTTTCGATTCAAGTTCTTAAATCATCTCCGATTAAATGATAATGCAAATGCACTATTTTCTTCCCAAATATCCTTTTCAGCAAATGGGCCAAAGAACAATTTTTATACAGGACATTTACCTAAGAAGGAGATGTTGCAGGTTACACCTAACTTGCCGCCATAAACTCTTTAAATGCACCTCCACCATATCACGGGTATACGAGGCACTTTAGGAAAAAGAATGGTTACCATCTTCATTATTGTCGTAATATTGCTCTATATCAAGCATTCTGCGAAAAAACATTTTTTTCTATCGTGATAGTCGAATGCTGCAGCAAAATAAACTTTAAAATCAGGAATTGTAAGACAGTTCCCTACATGGAGGACAGGATGATAGCAAAGCATTTTTTTCCTTATTCCCAACTTTTCCATATTATTTGTTGAATTTGACTTAATTCTTTCCCATGTCTCATTTCCAGCAATGTCACAGGATTTTCTGGACCATCAGGACGATCCTTGGGTCTCGGTGATACATCCTGCACTCATTTCCACACGTGAACAGGCTGCCCTTGCCATGTCAATGGACGAAAAAGCGACGTAGAAGATTGTCGTGCGGTCCTTCAAGGACTGCAACCGCATTGGAAAAAAAGCCACCACTCCATACTGGTCGTGCCACCTCGCATGGCACAGCTGCCAGGGGCCTGGGTCGGCCAGCACGCCACCCCAGCCCTTCATCATAGCCGGATCTTGTGCATGACGCTACCCGAGGAGCCATTGCCTGCCGACTGGTGGTTGTTTTGGTTGCTCCGCTCCCGCTGGAACTGCTCCCACCTGGCGTCGTCTGACTCGTGTGTTAGGAAACGCTGCCCCAGTTGAGTCTCTAATTCCCGAAGATCCAGCCACGTCTGGTGGTCCTGTCACATAAAAGGAAAAATTGTGACAAACGTTCCTACTGTATTTTGGAAATGTTTGAATGCTTAAATGGACGCTTTTCGGAAAAGTTCTCTAAGTTGTTGCCAGTTAGAATGCTTACACTTTGGATCATGGCCAACAAGGATAATGGTCAATGTATATTTTTTTTTTACTTCTAAACAGAATCAAAAACCGCAGTACAGCAAAACTAAATCCATTGTATCCATTAGAGTCGTTGCCCATCGCTGATCATTTTTCAGTTAGTCAAAATGTGAAATTTCATGCTATCATTCTCCCAAAAGTAAGAATGAAAAAATTACTGCTGAAAATCTATTGCAAGATACTGATGTACTGTAGACTAAAAAATTCATTTTTTTTCAATGAATGATATAATTCAGTAAGAGCTCAAACGATTAGGGAAAAAAAATATTAACTGTAATTAAATTTTAGGGTCAAAATACAAACAGTTTATAAAGAACTTTCTTTATAAATTCAAAGAAATTTGGTGGGATCAAACATTCAAACGTGATTTCAAATAATAATAATAAGTGTTACAAAATACGCTCTATCGAGATTTGAGACAGCAAGTTATAAATTTTTCCTAAATAGCAGTAACTGATTCAGTGGGTTGAATCGTGCTCAACTTACCTGCAGCCATATATGGGACAAGGATTTGTCAACCGTATATCGTTTCCTGGTCTTCACCTGTAGCAGATTGTTGATCAGATCAATAGCTGAAAGAAAATCGAAGTATTCTTAATCGTAAACCATAATGTGAAAAAACTGATTCAGAAAAAAAATATAAAAATTCCTTTTTTAAAAAATCATGGCATAGTGTCACAAAAATGGTAAGACACTGTGTTATCATCACATGGCACATGTTTGCGAAAGTGTGCTTTCCCTGTATTATAACAAGTCCATTGGAAGCGCTGGAAAAAAACAATCATTGCATGTATGCGTCTCTTTACATTGTTTTGCTCAAGCAACGGTTTTTGCAGTTTTGACATTGATATGGCCGAATTAGAAAAAATGAACCTTTTTCCAGGTTTTAAAAAAATGTCCCTGACCAATGACAATGTCAAAAATTGACATATTTTCCAAAATTGACGCAGTAAAATGTTTATCAAAATTTATTAATAAAACTTTGAAAATTAAAATAGAAAAATTAAAAACAAAATTTGCAGGAATAAATTTTGAAAACTTGACAATTTTTTATTCGGAAAATGTAGAAAGTTTTGCAAATTTGTACTTGGAAATTTTGTACTCGGAAAACGTGGAGAATTTTGCAAATTTGTCCTCCAAAAACGTGGAATATTTTGATAACTTGTACTTGGCAAACATGGAGAATTTTTCAAATTTGTCCTCAGAAACTTGAAAATTTGTGCTGGGAAAATGTGAAAATGTTTCCAAATGGGCCCTGACTTCGTTGAATTTCCCTGACTTTTTCAAAAAAAAAAGTCAATCTTCCCTGACATCTCCCAGACTTTTCCAGACATTTTCAAAGTCACTTTTCCAGGTTTCGCAAGTTTTGGGGGAACCCTGCACGAGTATGAATATGTCAAAATTGCTCGTGCACATTTAGTTATAAAAGTTTTGTTTGCATCAGCTGCAAGAGGCATGATTAGTTATTTAAAAATTTAACTAAACATTTCTATAAAACAATTTAGAAGCCTGACATTACTTTAGACAGAATCAATTATATGGAGAGATCAACTGCAAATAATGAAGAGTTATTTGGAATTGGAGCAGTTTCCATCTTCCAAGCTCTTCGTTGGAAAGCCCTACAAAGTCTGCAGTTTTCGATTACAAAGTAATT
>JAQGBX010003402.1:0-17448 GCA_034698745.1 Megaphyllum sjaelandicum | reverse complement strand
GCGTATGGGTCAGCACCGATACAACATTCAAAGGTGTAATACCCGTGATAGCACTTTGGCGGTTCACGTCTGGAACATAGTAGGGCACTCCTTCAATCTGAACGAACCAACTATACTGGCTAGGGATGACGGAGCCAAGGGCCTTAGTATCAGAGAGAATTTCCACATTCTCTCGGATCCTAACGCTCTGATCCTTGCAAAAGATCTGGGAACCATACCCTCAGCCTATGTTGCTCGTTTAAGAAAAGAGGGCATAAAAACCCCGCTTTCTCGGAATGCCGCGTTCGACGTTCCGATCCATCCTAACCCTATTGGCACCTACCCGAATATCGTGCCTAGGAGTAACCCGGCCGACAGGCGGGCTAACCGTGCACGCGTCTGCAGAAGGTCTAATGCGATGACTTTTGGGCTCCCCAACAGAAGGCGTACCCCTGTAGTTACTCGTGTCACGACCATACGTATTACACGATCTGCCACACCTGCTGCTGCTGTCACTACGGGTACTCGGAGGCGGAACCCCTTTCGGGCAGCGCGGAGTGGCAGATAGCTGTGGGTTTTATGGTCTCTGGTTTTGGTCGTGTGTTGAGGCTGCGATGTTTTTTGTCGTTTCTTGACGCTTTATTTTTAATTTCAATTTTGAGTTTTTTGGCACTTTAATTATAAAGTTTTTGTCGTTTTTTGGAGTCTTATTTTTCAGTTTTTTTGGCGCTTTGGTTTATTTTTTAGTGTTTAGTTTTTCTCCTGCCTCTTTCTCAGGTATTTTGGCGCTCGAGCTGAGTTTCGCCCACTGGGTTCTTTCAAATTTTGGCGCCGTTCCCCAATTCTAGAGGGCGCCACTGCTGATGACGTCAAGCAGGTGGTTGGGTTGGGGGGAGGGGTTAAAAACATTTCTGTTCTCTCCACGCCTAAAACGTGGTGAAAACGTGGTGTTTAACATCTCCATTGTTGTAGACGCTCTAGATGATGTAGATTTCGATTTTCTTGGGTTTTAGCAGTACCAGGGTGAGTAGTTGACTGTTTGTGCTTATTCTTTCTCTAACTTCGAAATTTTAAATATTTTTGTGCACTTTCCTGAGTTTTAACGTTAATTTTCTAACTTTTGTTGTCTTAGGCTTGAATAAAGACGCATGGCGTCGAAACGTCGCTTGTAACCAAAGTTTACATGGTCGTGTGTTGTTTTTCTTTAATTGTTGTTATTCCGACCACTTGATGATGATACCTACTGTCACATGTTAGCAGTGACCAAATGCGTGTCACATGTTAACAATAACCAAATGCATTCCACATGTTAGCAATGACCAAATGCGTGTCACATGTTAGCAATGACCAATGCACGTCACATTTTTGCTACTTCCAATGCATGTCACATTTTGAGCTACGCCCAATGCATGTCACATTTTTGCTACAACGAATACATGTCACATTTTGTGCTACGAGCAATTAATGTCACATTTTCAACGTAAAAAATGTAAAACTGTCATCAAATTTTCAGTTTCTCCGAGCGTGTATTTAATCAACTTTTCTCTTTAATTACACCTAATTTCTCATCTTATATCACTCCACAGGTGCTTTCTGGATACAAATTAGCATCCATGCACGCTGTAAATAATGATGCGAACAATAATTTTTGAAGTAGATGGATGAGGGCAGGGTCGTTGATTGTTTACTAATAACATTTTTACGAGTTTATATCGAGTCTTAATTTGATGCACGAATTAGGGGCAACTAGTCGCCGCTAGGGGGCGCCCCTCGGCGTCTAGGGATAATCTCGCGTGTTGGGGACTCGTTTCGGGTAGATTATGATATCGATCGGATTTTCTATGAAAATGCAGGAAAATCCCGGAGTTAGGCTTAACCGTTAATACGCTTATGCTCAGGCACGTATAATAAGCATCATTTTTATATAATGACGTGCCAGTTTCAGATACGAAAGATAATGCCACGTTAATTTGTCAAACATAATTCTTACATTTGTCTTGGCACTTCTTCTTTTTCTTACCAAAACTATGATAATTAGGCTGTTTTTTTTTTCGTCTTAATTTCTGGTCTATATGTTCATTGTTTGCGTCTATGCTTCAATTGTTCGGCCTATTAATCTTCTTGATAAATGAATTATGGATCGAAAAGGGCGATGGGGCATTCAACGTTTTGGTTCACATTTTCAAGGAAAACTTAATTTTTTATTTTTGTGATTTATGTCTTATTTTCGATGGGAAATGTCCCATGAATTGTAAGAAACATCTGCTTGCTTAATTGTTGATGATTTGTGAATTTGGCGAGAAAAGTGAGCATTTGCTCGATGACGAGTATCGTTTTATTTTAGACAATTAAGTTATTAAAAGTGTTTGTTAGAGTTTGCATGGTGCAACTTAGTGGGAATTTACGAGATTTGAGCATTTAAACGTTATAGCAAGCATTTGCTTTTACCAAAAATATCAAAATGTATATGGGTTAGGTGACCGTGGGCAACTTTTCGACATGGAATTGAGCATTTGCTCCGAAGATTTATATGGCTAAAAGTAAACCATTTTTATTTAAGCAATTGCTTTTTATGTGGCATTCTAACTTTTAGCATTAGCTTATCTTGCAGGTTTTTTGAAAAAAAATCTGAAAAGTTGTTTTTCTTTTAATATTAAACACGGAGCAATTGCTTTTCCTGCAAAGTTTTGACTCGAAACAATTGCTTTTTCTGCAATGTTTTGACTCGGAGCAATTGCTTTTCCTGCAATGTTTTGACTCTAAGCAATTGCTTTTCCTGCAATGTTTTAATTCGGAGCAATTGCTTTTTACGAAAAGTTTTGACTCGCAGCAATTGCTTTTTCTGATATTTTAGTCTGAACAATTTAGCAACTGAGCAATTGCTTTTCCGGCAACATTTTAATTAGGAGCAATTGCTTTTTATGAAAAGTTTTGACTAGGAGCAATTTCTTTTTTCTGTAATATTTTATCTCCGAACAGTTTCTCTTCCTGCAGAACTTTAACACTGAGCAGTTGCATTTCTTTAAATATTTTAAGTGCAAGCAATTTAATTTCCTTTAATGTGTTGAATCAAAGCATTTGCTTTTTCTCCAGTATATTAAATATAAGCATTTGCTTTTTCTCCAGTAGGCTTATATTAAATCTGAGCATTTGCTTTTTCCACAGTATAATAAATCTGAGAATTTGGTTTTTCTGCAGTATATTTAATTGGAGAATTTGTTTTTTCTGCAGTATATTAAATCGGAGCATTTGCTTTTTCTCCAGTATTTAAAATCTGAGCATTTGCTTTTTCTCCAGCATAGGAAATCTAAACAAGTGCTTTTCCTCCAGTTTTTTTTGATTTTGAGTAAATGCTAAAAGTATTAAGAAAGCTGAAACTGAAGCATTTGCTGCATTTTAACTGTAAGCAATGACTTTATCTTCAACAGTTTTTGCTCCACTTTATACCAATAAGTGCTCATTGTTTTAAAATAATGGTAAGATTATTTAAATTAGGATGTCCTTATCTTATTTACCAAATAAGCCTTCAGTCGAGAATGTTTGAAAATTTTTCATACTTATCAACATGAGCTTTAATTTGAGCATTTTAATCCTGAAATCCTTGACATTAATTTTAAGTTTTTAATGCGAAAATTAACCGTGGCATTAATGAGTTGAATAAAGCTTTTTATCAGATGTAGTCTGCAATGTTTGATAAGAGATAGTAAATTAACATGGTATAAAAAATTTCAACTTTTGAAATATGAACAGGTCATCGAGTGTCGGATTAAACGAAGTAAGTTTGCGTCAAATTTAGTTTTTAACGAAGTATTTTTGCCTTTAGATTAGAAAAAAATTAGCATTTAGCTGTATAATTTATAACTTTTTCTTATCTTATTTTCTGCAAAGTTGACACATAAATTTGCATTTTATCGACCTCGTTTTCGCGTAATTTTTATTATATTTGCGCAATTTGTTATGTTATTTGTTCAAGTTTTTTATCTGAAAACTATAATTGAACTAATTATTTAACAAATGATAGTCATTTGTAGTATTTACTGTTTTTAAAAATATTTTTTGTAGAGTTTGTGTCATTTGTTTTTTAGCTTTTATTTTTAGATGTGGAATTTACTTTTGAATTTTCATGATATTACATTTGTTTAATACGTTCGTTTAATGTGTGATTTAAAAAAATTAAGTGTAAATTTCACGTAAATTTGGACTAAAAAAAATCGTTTTTTTTGTAATATTTCAACAGAATTTTGTATGAAAATCAGTTTTTTTGTATAATATTCCAAACGAGCTTTCGAAAAAAGTTTTTAAAAATATTAGTTCTTGAATATTACAATAGATTTTTGGAGAAAAATATTAGTTCTTGAATATTACAATAGATTTTTGGAAAAAAATATTAGTTCTTGAATATTACAATAGATTTTTGAAAAAATCAGTTTTTGAATATTACAATAGATTTTTTGGAAAAATCAGTTTTTGAATATTACAATAGATTTTTTGGAAAAATCAGTTTTTTAATATTACAGTAGATTTTTCGGAAAAATAGTTCTTGAATAATAGCAATAGATTTTTGGAAAAATCATAGTAGTTGAATATAACAATAAAATTTTGGAAAAATCTAAGTTTTTAGAAAAATTCGATAAAATTTGACAAAAATCAGGTTTTCAATGAAATTCCCAGTAAGATTTTTAAAAAAAAAGTTTCTATGGAATTCCTATTAAGATTTACAAAAATCAGTTTTTCTGTAAAACTCTTATCGTTGTTTCAAACATACAGTACTTGAATGTAATTTAATTGTTTTTTATAGTTAGTTTAAAAAATTATAAAATGTGTATTTTATGTAAACATTTTATTGAGATTTGTTAACTATAGAAAAACTAAACTTGATATTTTTTTAGTATATCTCAACAATGTCTACTCCGGTTAATAAAACTCTGGTTAATCGACGCTCGACATACTCCGTCTTGATTTTCGATAACATGACATACAAAAAACAACAAAACAAGATATAAACTAATTTATCAAAACAGATTTTTCTTCATTACATTTTCGACATTTTAAATATAAAAAAACTTACTTTCAGATTTTTCAGTTTTATTGCTTCATTTGTTTTAATTTATTTTTTTGAAACTGGACAGTTGTAGTCTAGTTTCCTTCGGGATCGGTCAATATTTAATGGACATTGTCCCGCTACCTTAATTTAAACAAGTAGGCAAGTGCTCGAAAACAACATTTTGTTGTTGTTGTAGTTGTTATTTCTCAACTTTGTACCCCTTAATTTACCGTTTAAAGTCCTTTTCTAGTAGCTGCCATTTTTCACCAAAATCCCTCAATTATCTCTTGACGTTAGCTTTTGTCGCTGGTCAGTTTCTGGTCAGTGTCCAGCTCAAAGTGATGTTTTTTTTTCTTCTCTCCTGACAAATCCGCAGTTGACCAGTGCCGGCCTTTGGTCCCTAGTGACCAGACCTTATGTGTACATTTTAAATATTTTAAAAACCTACTCCTTAAAGCTTTTTATCCCTCGAGCTGACCCCAGTGTCCGAGCTTCAGCCGCGACAATGTTGTCCAGTAATCGATCCGAAATCCATTATTACCTGAATCGCGCTTTACCATCGTCCATCTCGGACATTAAAGCTGGGAATTTTGGTCAGACTCCAAGTTGTTTTCAACTGGACAATGGCCAGCGGCGTGTGTTTCTCTCTTAGTGTCTCCCAATGGTCATTTTTGGTGGTCAATCGCCAACGCTACGTCACCCCCAGAGGGCACATTTCTGAGTCCGAAATGGACATTTCGGAGCAAAAATAGCTCATTTAAATAAAAGCTTTCCGTTTATTTACACGTGTTTTTCCCTAAAGGTCAAGATAAGACTAGCACTGACCACGAATACCAACTAGAATGACCCAATTTTTAATTGAGGCTCACGTACTGGCTCAGAGAAAGTAACTTGACCAAACACATTTACGAGTTGACCCACAAATATATAAATATTTTTATAGAGTAATTTTTCGAAAAAATTTTAATAACGTGGGAATGGAATGTTTTAAAACATGTAGACTTTGCTTATACATTTTTTTAAACTAAATTTCAGTAAAAACTATACGATTTTATTTAGGTGTATAATTTACATATTTTAAACAAAGTACATAACATTAAATTTACTAGTTTTTAACATTTTTTTAGTAATTAACACCTAAACTGTTAATTTACATGTTCCAGACATTCAGGTTTAATTAGTAAATTACATTAGGTTTTTTGTTGTATATTAATGAACGACCCTTTGCTTCAATAACTTGTTTGTTGTCATCCATGTATATTCGTCCCTCGACGGCCGTTTTGAAGTTTTGACGTCAGTTATATTGGTGTATTTCTTGACACAAGCTTTGTCCATTAATGGTCGACCCTTTATGTCACAACGTTTTTTTGTTGGTTTTGATGTTGTAAATGTATGAACAACCCTGGGCAGCCTTTTTGAATGTTTATAGCAGTTTCTGCAGTTTTCATTTATAAGCGACCCTCATCGGTCATTTTGAAATTGTAGCCTCTGTTTTATTGGTCGGTTTTTGGACGCGTGTTTCGGTTGTACATTAATGAGTGACCCTTGACGGCCTTTTTGAAATTTCAACGTCAGTTTTATTGTTCTGTTTTTGGATACGAGCTTCTGTTGTGCATTAATGAGTGACCCTCGGTGGCCGTTTGGAAGTTTCAACGTCAGTTTAATTGTTCCGAGAGGGAAGGAGGGCATGGCAGAGGTTGGATCGATGGGTGGAGGCAAAGAAGCTCGTTGGGTGCCTGGGCAGACCAGAGCTCCTGCCAGCGAGCATAAAGGTGCGCTCTGACAGGTGCCAGGTGGTCATTTGCAGGGACAGGCACAGCAACAATGGGAGAAGAGTGAGCCACTGTGGCAGCAGCATCAGCAGCTTTATTGCCAGAAATGCCGCAGTGGCCAGGGACCCAGCAGAAGGGGAGGGCACAGCCATCCTTGATTAACAGGGCGATAAGCCGGGTAGCAGAGTGAAGCATAGGGTGATGATGGAGTGTAGGCGAGGTGAGAGCATCTAAAGAGCTGCATCTAAAGAGAAAATAGCTGCAGGGAGGGCATGGTTGCAGACTATAGACAAGGCCTGCACAATGGCATAGAGCTCAGCTGAAAAGGTGGACAGCTGGGCAGGCAGTTGATGGGCAATGCCAGAAATGCTACTAACAACACTAGCACTCACAGAACCCCTACACTTGGAGCCATCAGTATAGATGATGTGAAGGTGCGGAACTGAAGACGGTGAGAGTGGAAGAGCTGCAGCTATTGCAAGGGGTGGGTGGCAGTTTTAAAAAAGGGGTCAAGAGAAAGGAGAGAAGGCCAAATCCGATCCCAGGGAGGGGTTGGCCAGAGATGGCAACAGGCTGCAGTCGGATGCCAAGGGGAGCGATACACTGAAGGCGAGCAGCAACGAGCATGGCAAAGGCATGGAGGAAGGCAAGGCGGTAGTTGGGGTGGTCGGGGAGGGATGCCAACTAAGAACAGTAGGCAAGGGTAAAGGCAAGGGAAGGCTCATGTGCAAGAACACCAAGGCTGGGGATGGGGGAGGTAAGGAAGGCACCAAGGCTGGTGCATTGGGCCTGATGATGGATAGGATCAAAGAAGTGGAGGTAGCTTTTAGGGGCAAAGTGGTTGACCACTCAGCCATAATTGAGTTTAGCCCAGATGGTGGCCCTGTAAATTTTTAGCAGGGTCGGCTGATCTGCACCACAAGAGGTTGAGGACAACACTCGAAGAAGGTTGAGATCCCATGTGCAACATGCATGGAGCTGTTGGAGGTGGGAGTTAAAGGACAGCTTGGAATCAAGGGTCAGGCTAAGAAAGTGGGAGGAGGTGGCCATAGGGATGGGCTGGCCATGAAAAGGGATGTTGGGGGCAGGAAAGAGGTTACGGCAACAAAAATGGACATTGACAGTCTTGGTGGGGTAAAAACAAAAGCCATTGGAGTCTGCCCATTGTGTCAGCCGCACCATGGCCAGGCGGAGCTAGCGCACTAGACAGGCTATCCTGCACGACTGGCAGAAAATCTGCAGGTCGTCCACATAAAGCCCACCTTTAACAGCAGGGGGCAGACCCTCAAGCATTCCATTATTTTTTATGAGGAGTGGCGTGCAGCTCAAAACAGACCCCTGGAACACCCTATTCTCTGGGGATAGACTGAGGAAAGGGTGGAGCCAAGGAGGACTTGAAAGGTACGGGTGGACATAAAATGTTAGATAAAGGTGGGGAGGTTGCCCCGGAGACACATGGAGTGGAGATCTTGGAGGATGCCGTAGCACTAGGTGGTGTCGTATGCCTTTTTCAAGTGGAAGAAAATGCAAACAAGGTGCTTCTTGTCGAGGAAAGCTTCTTGCACATGAGTTTCAAGGCGAAAAAGGGGTCCACAGAGAAGCGTCCCCTCCTAAAAACCAAATTAAGTTAGAGATAAGCCTGTTTTCCTTCAAAAACCACATCAGGCGCTTGTTAACCATCCGCTCCATGACCGTGCACAGACAGCTAATCAGTGCAATAGGGCGGTAGCTAAGAGGGTCAGAGTGGTCCTTGCCTGGCTTAGGCACTGCTACCACAAGTGCATGGCACAAGGGCACTGGCTCGCGTATAGGCAAGGAAGTTGGCGATGGTAGGGAGGCGGTTGAAGATCGCCCATGCCTTGTGCTTAACAGCATGACCTCACTAGGAGTTGTCGGCATTGAAATTACCATGGAGAAGGAGTGGCTTAGGAAGCTCAGAGGCTAGCCAAACGAGTGAATCTAGGAAGAGAGGAGAGGAATCAGGGAAGTAGATGGAACAGATGGTGGTAGAAAGTGAGAGGAAGACCCCAGTCGCCTTGGCTTCAAGGGTGGAAGTGAGGATAGGAGAGGAGGGGAAAGTGTTTCTGACAAGGATGGCAACCCTGTCATAGGGGCGGGGGCCAGGCCTGTCACGGCAGTGCCGTGTAACCATGGAGGTTATATAAGGTGTCCCCTGCAAGAAACATGTTCTGGCTGGTTTAAGGCGAGGAGGTCCCGGAGTTCAGGTGTGTTTCCACGTAGGCCACGACAGTTTTACTGGAAAATAGCCATGGTCGCACTGATAGGCGGAAGAGGAGATAAGACCTCTTGCATTCCTAAGACCTGTCCCGCTGGAAGGTTTAACTTCTCTTTCGTCTTTTCTTAAAAATTTCTTTTTTACGCCTGGTTTCTTCGAGCAGTGGAGGGCAAGGGCAATGGCTCGCTAGTCACTCCTCTGTCTCAATAGGGTGCACTGAAAAAGATGCAGGAGAGGGAGACCGGGTGTGGACAGTCTGTCCTCGGTTTAGTAGGGGAGTGAGTAGATTTGGATCACCGGCGGCAGGCAAGTAGCCAGCCATCAGGGTCAACTGGGGATGAAGAAGGGTCAACAGGGAGGTTTGGCAGTGGGGGTAAACTAGGGATAAAGGGAGGCGGAGAGGAAGGGGGAGGCTAGGAAGAAGAAAAGGGTGAGCATGAAGGGCAGGGCGGGCTGGGGGGAGGTGAGCGGGGCGTTTGGCCAGGGGGAGAAAGGTGCGAAGGGCCAGGAAGGCTGAGGAGGTGAGCGGGGTGTGTTGAGGCGAGGAGTACGAAAAAGGAGAAAGGGTAGGCTGGGAGCACCATAAGGGGGGACTGGTACAGCGATTCCATCTGGACAGAAATAATCCGTTGTGGGGCCATAGGGCATGGGGTCACAGGGCGGCCAACCACCTGGGCAAAGGACCTGCTTGGGTCGGGCGGTTTGGACAGTCGGATGCGTTGGCAAGCCTCGGCAAGGGTAACGTTCTTCCTGACCTTAAGCTTGAGGACACGCTTTTCGTCCAGGTATTTGGGGTATTGACGAGACTAGGCGGCATAGGGCCTCTTACAATTGACGCAGAAAGGGGCAGAGGAGCAGTCGGACTCATGTGCCAGCTGGCCACACTTGCCGCAGAGTTCATGGAAATGGCAAGAGGATGAGCCATGGTCAAAACGTTGGCACTTGTAGGATGTCATAGTCAGGAGTTTGGAAGAGTGGTAAGCATGGGAAAGGATGAGCAGCAAGCTGCTGTACCTTAACTTTTTGACAGTCAGGTTATCGGAATCAAGAAAACTAGAGATGGACCGGTACACAAGGTTAGGGGACACCTTTTCGAAAGAGGCACCATCCACCCGCTGCGCTGTGAGGAACACGTTGGCAGGTGGATGGGCAGCTACTCTAAGAGAGACGCCCTGACCCCCAGGGCTGGCCTGAGGAAAAACCCCAGGCCGGGGAGCATCCGGAGATGCAGTTCGGGGTCTTTTATTACCGGGGACCCCACCCGGTACAGTGATTATAGATTAAGCGAGTCCGTTGTTTTATGCCTTGCGTTTTAGGCAGGTCTCCCCACTTAATCCAGAGTAGCTCAGGTCGGAAAGTAAGGTGCAAGCCGATCAGTAGCCTATTGGGGCAGGGCTGCTGCCCTTGAGGCGAACACCCACTGACCAATAAGGATAAACACCCCTCCCACCGTCAGCCGGACCCCTAGCGCTCTGAATCATGGCTCAAAAGAGAAGGGCTTAGAACCGGTAACTGCCAAGGCCTGGTTTAGATTAACCAGGGGTGACCTTCCCCTGGGGGTAAGATAAGGTAAGGGTGCCCAGGTTACCACCAAAATATGCACGTCTATGGAGGTCGGATGGGGGCAGAATGCTCCGCAGGAGAAACAAAGGGAGGGATTCTGAGGCAGGAAAAGTCAGTCCGGAGAAGAACAGGGGGGGGGGAGGGAAGAGGAAGGGTTGGATGCGGGCTGCCTTAGTCTCTTCCCTCGCCCGAGACCTGGCTGCCAAGTTACCGACAGAATGCCCTTAGGGTCAACGGGAAACTCAAACCTCACCACCGCGACAAGGTGGCAGCCCCCCAGTGGGAGCCATTTTGAATGTTTATAACAGTTTTCATTTATGAGCGACCCTCGGCGGCCATTTTGCATGTTTTTAGCAGTTTTATTGTTCCGATTTTGGACACAAGCTTCTGTTGTACATTAATGAGTGACCCTTGACGCCCATTTGGAAGTTTTGACTTAAGTTTTACGGGTCCATTTCTGGACACGAGCTTGTGTCGCCCATCCATGAGCGACCCTCGCCGGTCAATTAGGTTAATTCTCGGCATAAGTCGTAGTGATCGATTTCTGGACACAAGCCTCCGCCGTCGTCTAGAGAGCCTAGAAGGAACAGAGAGTGGCCATGTTAAGATCAATGCTCATTGGCTAATCCAGTCACGTGGTTGAAATGCATGTGTTTTCAAATGGGGGCGTGGCTATTACAATACGCTTTTGGACACAAGATGGCGGATTACACGCGTTGCTTTAGCATTACGCTCTATGGACACAAGACGCTATCTTGTGTCCCATGGCCACTTTCAGTTATAGGCTCTCTACCGTCTTCCATTTATGAGCGCCCCCTTCACGTCGTTCTCTTTCCTGACCTTATGTTTTTGAACATAATTTATTCATCCGAATGTTTTGATATTCAGTAGCCATTTTCTTTTGTTTGCTCGTTCTTTCTCATTTGAAAAATGACCATATCCGGTGTCCGAGTTTGGAAAAGCACGATTGGTCCAAACATCCGAACATCGAAAAAGCTTCTATTTTCCAATAACAATCGTTGGCAGAAATGAATTTGGCCACGAAAGACGTGCGTCGCCTCGTCGATGACCATTCTATTGACCGTCGTGTTGACCATTACCAAATCAATTTCTTCTAGACCCCTTATTTTATTCAAGAGAGAGGATGCTTAGCGACGTCCGAAGCCAAGAACGCACGGCCTTACGACGCTTCTGGAACTGACCAGCGGTCAATCGATCCGACCGCTATTCCATATTATGCTAATTCATCATTTCTTTCGGCCTACTTTAGGACCCGCTTTTATTGAAATATTTTTCACAAGGTGAACCCCAGGTGGCGCTGCTCGCGCTTATGGATGCAGACACGTGACTGCAATGCGAGATGCTGTTGTTGTTGTCCAGTAAGGAAATTCGACATTTTTATGTTGTCCGAATGTCCGGGGTGGCGTTGACCGGGATGAGGGTTAACTGAAATAATTGCGGTTGAGTAACATGTTTTTTTGGAAAAAAGTTTTGTTTTGAAAAAAATTAGTAGTTTTTTGGTAAAAATGGATAATTTTTTGGATAAAATAATGAATTTTTCAAAAAAAAAAAAATAGAGGTTGTTTTGAATAAGACGGACAATTTTTGGAAATAAATTGGACAAGTGTTCCTAGTACACTGTAAAATGGACTGTATTAAAAAAAGGACTTTTTTTAAAAAGTAAAATGGACTTTTGGAGCAAACTAATGGACGGTGTATGGAAAAAAATGGACGCTGTTTTGAGAAAAGTACGTTAAAACCATAAGATTTTTTCCCAGAACAGTATCGTTATATTGTAAAAATTTTCTTCAGAATTCTAACATCGTTTTGTCAAAAATAATTATTTTTTTTAAAAAAACGGCTGTTTTTTTCGTAATTATCATCCCCTTTTTAGACCACAAATATCGTTATAAGGAAATAGTGCCGTTTTTGTGTTTTATAAAAATAATTTTTTTTTAGAAAACAACGTATTTTTTTTTAGAAATAAAAGGAAATTTTTTTTAGAAATTTTAGAAATAGAAATGAGCCACAAACCAGCTCTTTTTTAGCAATAACCGTGCTTAAAAACACCCGATTCCGGATAATCGAACATCCGCGATATTTTCTATTAAACATGTATAGATTTCAAATACATTGAAACCTGGAAAAGTGACCACTTGTTTTTGTTGACCACTTTTTAGTGTATTGTTTTTTCTAGTGTACATTTCCTGCATAAAAATTCTCCGTATAGTGACCATGACCACCTGTCTCAGTGTACCTTATAAAGTGACCAGATAACAGATGAGTCAAATTACATCTTGCTTTTAACCCATGGACATGATGATTCTGTACTGTTTTGGTTTTGTGGTTTTTACTATATTTATTAAAGTCAACATGTATAAGTACAGTGTACATGTTCGTTATGTTAATGTACATGTAATTCACGCATTCTTTGTATAGAATGTGAAACAGGTTTCACTGTAATTCAATTTAAAAACAGGCTACCCTATGTGTGTTGGTATTTCCCCTTTCCCACTTTATTTTTTTCATTAAGTCGTTTGACGGAAGTGGGCTCCGAAATTGAGAAATTGCATTAGGGTTAGTTTAGTGTGAATGGGTCAAATGACGTAAGTGTCAATTGTCACGGAGGCTTCAACTACATTGACCTACTTCCGTGACAGACAAGTGACGAGGACACGCGCTCACGAAAACTGCTTTCGGCACATTTTCTCAAAGGGAATAAAACAAGAAAACAACGACCCATTTATCAATTATTTATACCAAAAAATAAAACCCTATTAATAAGATGAGCTTTTTTTAGCGCTGAAACAAAACAAACAAAACGTATAAGTGAAAAAAAATAGTGTTTTGAATTCAGCGCTACAAGTGAATTGGAAGTGTTCCTGACAAAGTGTTGATTTATCAGATTTTTTGAGAAAGGTGGTTCGATTTTTATGAGAAACTTTGTCCGATTTTGTCAAAAGCACCGTAAATTTTTTCCCAAACACCGTCAATCTTTTTTAAAACATAACATTCAGTTTTTTGTTTTTTTTCTAAACTCAATTATTGTTTAAAACCCATTATATTCAAAGCACCGTTCATTTTTTTTCAAAACTTCGTACATTTGTTAGAATATCCGTCCATGTTTTAAAAACACATTCAATCATTTTTAAAACATTCAGTTTTTTTTCAAAACACTCAATTTTTGGTCCAAAACCCATTTTTTTTAAAGCACCCTCTATTTTATTCGAAACACCGTCCAATTTTTCAAAACACCGGTTAGTTTTTCAAAACACTGTCCAATTTTTAAAAACACTGTTCAATATTTTCAAAACACTGTTCAATATTTTTAAAACACTGTCCAATATTTTTAAAACACTGTTCAATATTTTTAAAACACTGTTTAATATTTTTAAAACACTGTTCAATATTTTTAAAACACTGTCCAATATTTTTAAAACACTGTTCAATATTTTTAAAAACACTGTTCAATATTTTCAAAACACTGTTCAATATTTTTAAAACACTGTCCAATATTTTTAAAAACACTGTTCAATATTTTTAAAACACTGTTTAATATTTTCAAAACACTGTTCAATATTTTTCGAAACACCGTCCATTTTTTTCGAAACACCGTCCAATTTTTTAAAACACTGTCCAATTTTTCGAAACACTGTCTGATTTTTCGAAACACCGTCCATTGTTTTCGAAACACTGTCCATTTCTTTCGAAACACTGTCCATTTTTTTCAAAACACTGTCTATTTTTTCAAAACACTGTCAATTTTTTCAAAACACTGTCTATTATTTTCAAAACACTGTCTATTTTTTCAAAACACCGTCCATTTTTTTCAAAACACTGTCCATTTTCTCAAAACACTGTCCATTTTTTTCAAAACACCGTCCAATTTTTTCAAAACACTGTCCATTTTTTCAAAACACTGTCCAATTTTTTCAAAAAGTCTATTTTTTTCAAAAAAGTGTCCATTTTTTTTCAAAACCCTGTCCAATTTTTTTCAAAACACCGTCCATTTTTTTCGAAACACTGTCCGATTTTTCAAAACACTGTCCAATATTTTTAAAACACTGTCCAATTTTTTCAAATCAATTACTTTTGCATTTAACCGACAATTGCATTACGCTAATTTACCCGCAAAAAAAGTTGGTATTATTTTAAAAAAAAAACAAGTTTATAAAAAAAAAATCATCATACACGTATTTCTAATTGGTAAATGTATAGTATACAAATATCGTTGATATATTATCCAAGAAATCATTTTTCTAGTCGCGTGGATTGCTTCATAGATGGCGCTGTGATCGTACTCACGCGTTTACATTTAATTCCATAAGAATTACTTGGTAAATTCATGAAGGAAAAAATGTGCTTTATTCGTAGCTTGTTGCATTTTGTGACAGATGTTACGAGGTAGTTAGGTCCAGCATCACGTGCGTCCATCAGTTGGTCAGTTGGTCAGTAAGTGCCGGTCGAGTGATTCAACCGTCATTAGGTGGCGTTACGACGCTCGTGTTAATCACCTGCTAACAATGTTCTCTTTTAAGTGCTTGGTCACGTAATAATAATCTGCGATATAAGTTACGTTATAGGCGTTATAAGTACGTTATAAGCGGAGATAAAAACGTACGATAGCTCCTATTGGAAGTTGAAACGAACCTTTGCTTATGCATCGAGTCTTTAATATCTCGCAAAACGTGGAATATTTTACACATTTGAGCTCGCAAATTGTTGAAAGTTTTGAAAATTTGTACTCGGAAATTGTTGAAAGTTTTGAAAATGTGTGCTCGAAAATTGTTGAAAGTTTTGCAAGTTTGTGCTCGGAAACTGTCGCAAATTTTGCGAATTTGTACTCGGTAATTGTCGCAAGGTTTGCCAATTTGTATTCTGAACTTGCTGAAAATTTTACAAATTTGTACTCTGAAACTGCTGAAAATTTTACAAATTTGTACTCGGAAACTGCTGAAAATTGTACAAATTTGTACTCTAAACTTGCTGAAAATTTTAGAAATTTGTACCCTGAAACTGCTGACAATTTTACAAATTTGTACTCTAAAACTGCTGACAATTTTACAAATTTGTACTCTAAAACTGCTGACAATTTTACAAATTTGTACTCTGAAACTGCAGACAATTTTACAAATTTGTACTCTGAAACTGCTGACAATTTTAAAAATTTGTACTCTGAAACTGCTGAAAAGTTTACAAATTTGTATTCGGAAACTGCTGACAATTTTAGAAATTTTTACTCTAAAGCTGCTGAAAATTTTTCAAATTTGTATTCGAAAATTGTTAACAATTTGATGAATTTGTCCTCGGAAGCTGTTGACAATTTGCTAATTTTTTTTGCCAATTTGTACTCACAAAACGTGGAAAACTGTCCTCGGAAACTGTTTAAAATTTAGCAAATTTGTACTAAAGATATTTTAAAAAGTTTGCAAATGCTCAATTAAGTTTTTCTCGCACAAGCAATAATTTGGTTTTGGACACTATAAATACGTGGAATTTCCCTGACTTTTTTAAAACAATTCATTCTTACCTAACTTTGCCTTTTTTTTTCCTCGAACATGTCAGGTAGCGTTTGTTTCAGACATGTTCAAACATGTTCCACGCTTGATTGTTCAAAATTTACGAATGTTCTCTCCTCGGTATAGCATTAGTTACAAAATTCAGCCTAACATTTCGTCAATAAAGTAGGGTGTCATGATTCCCACGCTTCCGAGGGGGAACTTGTCGATATTTTATTTGAAATTTGTCAGAAAAGCATCAGTTGAAGCAATAATGACTCATTTTCTCAACATCAGGCGCCTGCAGTCGTGTCCAATGATATTCATAATTCATAAAAATTATGTCTAATTATTTCGATAGGTGAATAAAGGTCCTCTCTTTTGTACTCCCTCGTACATCGTGTACTACAAACGTGGTGTCACATGATGGCTTCTAAAATATCAAAAATACAAAATAAAAGCTGTCAAAGTGTCGTTTTATGGCGTATTACGCCGAATTACGAGACCTACTTTTGCTTTTCAAATACTCATGCATTCTAGCAAAAATTATTGAAAACTTGTCACATTTGGTGAATGTAGAAAATGGGACAATTTTATCGAGAGGTCCAGTAAGAGGGAGGGGGAAGTTAATAAGTACGGGGGGCTGGGGGTACCCTCGAAATACCAATGTTCTTATCGAACGTAGGACATTCATTACTGGATATGTCCGTATGTTGAATTTTGTTTTTATGTAAAAATTCATAAAAATAAATGTACAGTATAACCTGTGTAGAGTGACCACCAAAAAAAAATGGTTGGTCACTGTACACAGGTGGCCACTGTACAAAGAATGCCTGAATTAAATTAAAATAATAAACATATATACTGAACTTATACATGTAGTATTATGTAGATTTCTACAAAAAAATCTATTTGATTTATTTCAAAGAAAATGCGTTTTCAATTTTATGGGAAAAAGTTGAAAAATAATTTGATTTTTTTTAAATGTTCAGTGTGGACTTTGTTTCAACAAAGTCTGATTTTATATTATTTTATGAAAAAAAAATATATATTTTTTTTATTTTAAAATAATTGTCAATTTCATTTCCTCAAAAATAATGTCTCGTGTTCCTAGTACAATGTTGAACGATGTTTGTAATCATTGTTATATCAATATAAGTACAGCAAAACCTGTTTAGGGTGACCACCAAAAAAATTGCTATGCTGGTCACTGTACACAGGTGGTCACTGTACAAAGAATGCCTGAATTAAATTAAAATAATGAACATGTACACCGCATTTATACATGTAGACTGTAATACACGTATAGTAAAAAACCACAAAACCAAAAAAAGTACAGAATCATCATGTCCAAGG
>JAQGBX010003401.1:0-17448 GCA_034698745.1 Megaphyllum sjaelandicum | reverse complement strand
GAAACAAGTTACATGAACGACAATACAGTATAACACGTTCACCAGCGCTGTGCTGGAAGGACCAGGCGAGCACGCACCAAGGGACCAAGCCTTGGTCAATCCCTTAGTGGGGAAGACTTTGAGTCCTCCCAACAGGCACCACCCACTGCCCGTTGTTCGGGACTGCCAGATAGACATCTTTTTCCAGAATTGCCAGACCGACGTCTTTTTTCATAATTTTTTTCCCCACCAGGTGCTGAAGGTGATTCAGATCGTGAACGTCGTGTATCTTCCCGAGATGGAGCCGTGGTGTTCATATGGCTAGGTGGGTTTTTGCACGAGTCAATCGAGCTGGTAACGGAGGTCTTGATAAGATTGGTACAGGTGGAGGAGAGTCCTTTGGCATAGTGTCTGCTGAGGAAATGTTCTCAGGACTGGCCCGTAGACAGACGATTGGGGGTGCTTTGTCTTGAGACTCCTCAGTTGATGCCCTCTCGGATGAACTTTCTGATACCAGTGTGCAATGGTATTGGGAGCAGGGTGCCTGATCGGGTGATGGTGACATTTGAGTGTCCTCTGCCAGTACTTGATTAGATGTGTATGCATCGGGTAGTGCCTCTTTACAGTCAGGGGCGTGAAATACCCACACTTTCTCATCCTCCTGCAACGGTGGTGTTGATGTTGCAGGTAGTCTTGGCTGGAAAGGGTCAGGTGTTGACAATGATACTGATGGTGAACGTCGTGTATCTTCCCGAAGTAGAGCCGTGGTGTTCATAGGGTCTGCTGAAGAAATGTTCTCCAGACTTTCCCATGGACGCATGGCTGGGGGTGCTTTGTCTTGGGACTCCTCAGAGGATGCCCTTTCGGATATAGTTTTTGATACCAGTGTACGATGGTATTTGGAGCAGGGTACCTGATCGGGTGATGGTAACATTTGAGTGTCCTCGGCCACTACCTGATGGGACATGTCTGCATCGGGTGGTGCCTCTTTAGATTCCGCCATTTTAATAACCCACACTTCCTCATCCTCCTGCAATGGTGGTGTGGATGTTGCAGTTAGTCTAGGCTGGAAAGGGTCAGGTGTTGAAGATGACACTGATGGTGAACGTTGTGTATCTTCCCGAAGTATGGCCGTGGTGTTCATAGGGTTAGACAGGGCTTTAACACGAGTCAATCGAGCTGGCGAGGAAGACCTATATACGATTGGTACAGGTGGAGGAGAGTCATTTGATATAGTGCCTCCTGAAGAAATGTTCTCCAGACTGGCCCATGGATGCACGACTGGGGGTGCTTTGTTTTGGAACTCCTCAGAGGATACCCTCTCGGGTGAAGTTTCTGATACCAGTATGCGATGGTATTGGGAGCAGGGTACCTGATCCGGTGATGGTGACATTTGAGTGTCCTCGGCCAATACCTGATGGGATGTACTGTCTGCATCGAGTGGTGGCTCTTCAGTCAGGCACGGGACAAACCCACACTTTCTCATCCTCCTGAAACGGTGGTGTGGATGTTGCAGGTAGTCTAGGCTGGAAAGGGTCAGGTGTTAAAGATGACACTGGTGGTGAATGTTCTGTGTCTTCCCAAAGTATGGCCGTGGTGTTCATAGGGTTAGGCAGGGCTTTAACACGAGTCAATCGAGTATATAAGATTGGTACAGGTGGAGGAGAGTCCTTTGATTTAGTGTCTCCTGAAAAAATGTTCTCCGGACTGGCCAATGGACGCACGACTGGGGGTGCTTTGTCTTGGGACTCCTCAGAGGATACCCTCTCGGATGAAGTTTCTGATACAAGTGTGCGATAGTATTGGAAGCAGGGTACCTGATCGGGTGATGGTGACATTTGAGTGTCCTCGGCCAGTACCTGATAGGACGTGTCTGCATCGGGTGGTGCCCCTTTAGATTCCACCATTTTAATAACCCACACTTCCCCATCCTCCTGCAATGGTGGTGGGGATGATTTGTCTATCTCTTCTATATCTTGTGGCTCCTCAGAGGCTACCCTCTCGAATGAAGTTTCTGATACCAGTGTGCGATGGTATTGGGAGCAGGGTACCTGATCGGGTGATGGTGACATTTGAGTGTCCTCGGCCAGTACCTGATGGGACGTGTCTGCATTGGATGGTGCCTCTTTAGATTCCACCATCTCCTGCAATGGTGGTGGGGATGATGTGTCTATCTCTGGGAAAAACCTCACGTCCTCTTTCTTTTGCAACGGTGGTGGTGATATTACCGGTAGTGTAGGTTGGAACGGGTTGCGCGCGTGTTTAAACATGAAGGATGCAAGTTGAAACAGAATCTCTGCCTGACGATTAGAGGATGCTGCTGCTGCATTATAGCGTTGTAACAGTAACTTTATCTCCGCCCAAGAATATGACAAGGAATTGCATGGTAAGAGTGTGCAATTGCTCGCGTAACTGACCATCAGAAGTACTTGATCCAAGGACAGCTAAATCTCTCCCCGTTTGAATAACAGTCAACGACTTAACCTGTTCCGCGGAAAGGGTGGGAAGTAGAGCCGCTTGAGACTTGTGATGATCCGTCCATATTTGCCGCAGAAACTCGATAACATTTTGCGGAATATTATCCATAATTAATTGAACTAGGGTTAACGCAGACTCCTTGGTGGAAAAAATGGCTGACGATGTCGAATAACGGTTGAACGAGTCAGAAATATGATACTGTGGACATAATATTTATAGGCGCCTCAAACGCAGCGCGTAACATACATCAAGATGCCTCTGATAGGCCAGGGGAATAGTACACAATGGCCTGTGATTGGACGCACAGCATACGTAATATAATTAAGTGCCCTCCATGGATTTTTTAGGTCAGGAAAACCCTGCAGCGCACCTTGTTTAAGAAAAGATCACCAAGCCCATCAAAACCCGCTAAACCAGTGGAATCAAAGAACACAGGTGATTGACATTTTGCCTAGTAATGATTCGTTTGCACGGCTGAGGGCGTGGCTTTATTATTTCGTACAAATAGCGGCGCTGCAGTGTTTTTGGAACCCAAAATACAATGATCCTGTTATCTTACTTATATTACCTATGCGATGCTGGAAGGTAGCGCCATGTACAGAGCTGGAACCGAGATTTCATGTCCGTGGGTAATTGCTCAGAGCCCCTCTAAGCTTACCATTTTCTCTTTTGTATTCAGGCTTGAAGAAGGACCCATGGCGTCGAAACTTGCACACAAAATTAACTTGTGTTCTTTGGTTCTGTGTTGGTCTTAATTCGTTATAGTTTCCGACCTTGGAGATGTTTCCTTCTGTTCCTTAATCAAGTTTTTACTCAGTTAAGCTAGGTTTCCACTATAGGATGCGTTTTGCGCGTCACTGGACGAGTTATGTCGGAAATGGAATCTGATTGAGAATTTGATTCACATCTAGCCATGCCGCAGTGGATAGGAAAGATATCTATTTTTTATGGCTCTCGCGCTCAACGCCAGTGAAGGCGCGTGCGCAAATAGCTAAGGGCAAAGAAAGGACAGATTTTCACATATTTTAAATTTTATTTCTTTAGGTTTTTATCCAAGAAATGTTAAATGTAGGAATTAATTATCAAAGTCATGAAACAATACAGACGCACAGTGAAACAATAGTATTAGTATTAATTTACGAATAGCCTATATTAATTTAAACTGCTGCCACGGTTGCATTAACGGCTTGTTGTTATGAAGTTAGGGAGATTTAGCAAGGCTACCGTAATAGATACGGTAACCTTTAACTTGCGAAATATCGTGCATGGCATATTGGCAGGTTTAGCAGATCGTAAGGCCAGTTTTGCACAGTATCATCCACCATCTTGGGAGTCAGGTCGGCCTCACCAAAAATGGAACATCCACCCATGTTAATTGCCTACAGGCAACATTCGAAACTTTGAAGAAGTTAAAGTAAACAAACTTGTGGTCATCTTTCTATCCCTGCAAGTGTTAGTCACTTGCAGATGTCCAGTTAAAGAACCCTTTTGCAGTCATGCAATTGACCTCCAACTTATGTAGCCAGCAAGCAAGCACTGGTCAGTTTCCTGAGGCCCACTCTCAAACATAGGGGGGTCTAAAATATTTTCAATTTCTGGTAGCATTTCTGCAGGCAATTCAAATCTTAAGAATAATTTCGCAGCCTTGGTTACTTTCCAAATGGCAGTTTGAAAAAAATGATCAGGATTAAATCCTTCCAATTCATCCAGATAATCCACTTCTGAGAAGTGATTTAATGCCAATTTCCTTGCTAGGGCAATCCTAGCAGTGGTACTGACGATTCCATGTTGATTTAAATATGTATATGTAAATCTCACAAATCTACAAAAGTCCACTGGACTATGTTTGGTGAGACACTCCATTACAGCAGATCTCATGTCTGTTGTAATGGCCGTACAGAACCTTGCAGGGCGTTTTATAGGACGCCCTCTACTGTTTAGTGTTACTATGGGAATTTCTGGATCTGTACTGGAATCAGAAAACAGAATATCAGTGCAGTAATCCTTACAACTCTTTTTATTTTTAGGCCTATCGTTTCCCGATCCCGGACTTCGTGAACCGCCCTGATTCCTGGAATTGGTGGACGGTATTATTGGACTGCCCTTCGCCGATGACGTCATAGCTACAGGGGGTCCACTCTGTTGCAAGAGGTTGCCACTAGATGACGCCACTGGAGGCGCATCTATCTCAGCAGAATCAGGATCTAAGCACTTTTCATCACTTTGGGAATCATCATTGGAACCTGGTAGAGTAAGTTGGTTAGTATTTTGTGAATTCCGTTGAATTTTATTAACAATGTTTTCAGGTTTAACATTAATCTCTAGATTTCCAGGAGCTGCAATTGTTAATTTTGGTAAAGTTGCAGCTAATCTTTGTAACCTGGACTTTCCAGGCTTATCTCCTATTTTTCCGTCCTTAGGCAGTGTTAATTCCCTTTTTGTGTTTGTAGCTGTTGGCACAGGTTCATAGATGGCAGGTAAGTCCAAAGGTTTCAATTTCGGACGGCCTTTCGGATTTCTGTGCACTGCTGGTGCTGTTTCCTCCATTGGTTCATCCTCCCCTGTGGGGAATGGGTACAAATTCTTAGCATTGTACACCCCAATGGATTGATTCCTGTTCCTATCCCACACCTCGTAGGTGTTTGGGGATATTTTCCTTGATATGTAAAATGGCCCATCTTTCTTTGGAGCCAATTTGGCAGAATAGCCTTTACTTTTGGAGCTGACCGGAGTGAAGTTCACCAGGATTTTATCTCCTTCTACAAAGTTGGGACAATTGGCCAGGGCATTGTGCTCCTGTCTCCTGATGTCCTGATTCCTTTCCAGGTTGCCTACTGCTTCCAGCAGAGTGGCTGAACACTTCTCAAAAAACTCGGTCAGACTTGTCGTTAAGAAGTCCTGGTCGAAACTCATTTTGTGGAATGACAAAATGTTGTCCTGAGGTGCTCGTGGCACTCGGGCAAAGGTGAGGACAAATGGGCTATGTCCTGACGACTGGGAAATTGCAGTATTGCATGCCCAGCGCACCGAGGGCAAGAAGTCCTCCCAGGTACTGTGGTTTTCTGACACTGCGATGGCCAGTCGTGCCTTGATATCGCGGTGTTTCCTTTCTACAGGGTTGGCCTGTGGGTGATGCACGGCCACTTTATCTAAGCGAAACCCCATCATGTCAGCTGTCTGCTGCATGATGGCTGCCAAGAACTGTGGTCCGTTATCACAACGGACGGTTCTGGGGGTTCCATACCTTAGACAGATTTCGTTAATCAATATTTTGGATATGGTGTCTGCTCGGGCATCAGGTATGGGAAATAATTCCAGCCATCCGGACGTTATGTCCATTACTGATAATATACTTGTAGATCCATTATCAGAGATGGTAATGGGACCAACTATATCGATGCTGATGTCATCGAATCTACCAGCTATGGGAGGGCTGGTGTACTGGGCGATGTGTCCCTGATTCTCTGGCTTGTAGCGGGCACAATCCGCACAAGCTTTCACGTACTTGGAAATTGACTTTCTCATGTTATTCCAATAGTACTTTTGGATTACCCGAGAGTGGGTGCCTTGTATCCCTTGATGACCCGCTTCCGTAGTGGAGTGGTTCCATTTGATTACGCGCTCTTGTAAGGAAGCCGGGATGACCAGTCTTGGTCCATCTTCGTCACAGTCAGGCAGAAATCGATAAAGGATTTCATCGAGGACTATGTATCCTTTGCTGAGGAATGTCCTTGCTTCTGCTGAAGAATAATCGGCAGGTGATTCTAGTGTTTCAATTATAGTAGAGCATTGTGGATCATCCATTTGTGCTCTTCGGAAGTCTAGAGCAGTGATGGGCTGCTCATCCGTCAGGAACTGATGGATCACCACGACCGGTTCGGGTTCAGTTCCCAGTGATCTTGACAATAGGTCCGCTACAACGTTGAGTTTCCCGGGTATGTATTGTACATCAAATACATAGTTCTGAACCTTCAATGCCCATCTTCCCAATCGACCTTCGGGTTGATTCAAGGTGATGAGCCATCTGAGTGGTCGATGGTCACTGTGTACCACAAAAGGCATGCCATCGAGGTATCCGCGGAATTTCTCGATAGCCCATATCACAGCGAGGGCTTCCTTTTCCGTGGTATTATAGTTGAGTTGAGGCGCGGTAAAAAGTTTCGATGCATATTCGATTACGGTGTACGGTATTTCGTCTCCCTGCACCAAAACCGCTCCCATGGCCAAATTGCTTGCATCAGTGAATAGCCTAAATCCTTTATTGAAATCAGGTTGTTTCAAGATCGGTGCTTGACACAATCTATCCTTTAAGTTATTGAATGCAAACTGACATCCCTTGTCAAAATCGAACTTTGCATCCTTTTTCAAGAGGGCATACAGAGGTGCGGCTATGTGTGCCAAGTTCGGGATGAACTTCGCGAACCACCTACATGAGGATACGAAGGATTTAACCTGCTTAGCATTCCTTGGGTAGGGAAGATCAAGTAATGCCTTGACCTTAGCCGTGTTTGGACTGATTCCTTCTGGTGTAATTGTATGTCCTAAATATTCCACTGATGTCTGAAAGAATTGACACTTGCGTCTCTTCAGAGAAAAACCATATTTGAGAAGTAACTCAAATACCTCGGACATTGCTGACAGGTGTTCCTTGAAGGATTCTGCAGTTACCAGCAGATCGTCCTGGTATATACGGTTCTTGATTTTCGGGAGATGTGACATCATTTCATCCACCACGCGTTGGCAGTGGGCGGCTGAGTTGCGTGCGCCCATAGGCATACGCGTATAGCTGTACGTGCCTAATGGGGTAACCGTAGAGAAGTACTTCTGACATTCAGGAGCAATCGGTACTTGCCAGTAACAGTTTGTCAGGTCCATTGTGGACATGTACTGTGTTCCCTGCAACTCTGCCAGAATGTTGTCTATTCTGGGCAAAGGGTACGTATCTGGTATGGTCACTCGGTTCAGAGCCCTGAAATCAGTGACCATTCTCATGTCTTCTGGGCCATCCCGTTTAGCCACCAGCAGAGATGGAGCTGCCCACTCTGATGTGGTGGGTATCAAGTACCCTTTGTTAATCAACAGATTAAGTTTTTCCGTGATCTGTTTCCTCCTCTTGGGGGCAAAATTGTACAACTTCACGAACTGAGGTTTTGCGTCTGGCATGATGCTAATGGTCTGGGGTTGGACTCTAGCTGGTGTCACTGTTTCACAGAACACTTTCTTGTACTGTATCAACAGTGCATTTGCGGACTGGCGCTCTGACTCGGAAAGATGAGCGCCTTCGTTGTCTCTCAGTGTCACCTCGTGATCTTCTATTTCAGGTACCGTGTATGCACTAAAAACCCGAAAAACGGAAGTGAATTCAACATGGTGTATTGGATATTCTATGTCATCTTCGCTGGTCAGTGTCCACGAATTTGTTTCATAGTTTGATTTGACTCTGGCAGCTTTGAGGAAGTCGCATCCTAGGATAACACGATCAGTGTTGTAGGCTGGGATGACCATGAATTGTACCGTGAACGTACATCCTGATACTGTTATGTCAACAGATGTGTGGTAGGTCTCCAATTCCCTTATTTGCTGGTCTGCCATCTGTACATGGCTAAAACTTTCCTGCATCTCAACGTTGTTGGCTACGAGCAGGTTGTAAACTCCATTACCTCCGAATGAGGTGTTGGCTCCACAGTCAAGCAAAGCATGGAGTGTGTGTCCGTAGATAGAGCATGGGACAATCATGAGTCCCTTGTTTAAGTCATCCCGTATTGCTTCAATGTTGTTCACCTTGGCAGGATTTTCTTTACTGGCCATTGGGTTCACTTTGCGTGCCTTACTGGCAGTTTGTGCGCATTTATTGGGGCAGGTATATACCGTGTACCCCTTGGTTCCGCAAATGAAACAATACTTCCCTTCTTTATCCTCCTTCTCCTTGTCTTTTGAGGATTTAGGAGAATAAGATGGTTTGCCTGTTTTGTCCTTGTGACTGGCAGGCAGTTTCCTAGCGGGTGTGGATTTTCTTTCCTTGTTCCGCTGCTTAGGTTGCGATCTTTCAATGTGAGTGGACACATTCCTGTTCTCAAAAGGACCGGAACTTGGCTTTTGCCTGCGCTCGAATTGAGCGCGTATCTGATCACGATCTCCCAATCCTTGGCCGGGATCTGTCTTCGGCCACTGTCCTGAATTGGTGAGGCGATGTTGAATATCAATTGCCTTGTCGCGTAATGCTCTGACGGTGGTTAACTTTTTTGTTCCAATGTGTACCTGCAGAAGGGGGTGTAAACCCCCATACAAAACGGTCATGCTCAGACTCTCAGTAGGAGGGTCTGACAACAAGGCGAGTTGTTGGTTCACTAGATTGATGTAGGCCAGTACTGGTTGTCCGAATCTCTGGCCAGCCTTTGATGCGATAGACCACACCTCGGTATCATCAATTACGCGACCAAAGGTGGAGTTGAAGGCTTGTACGGCCTCCTTCCACGTCCTTATAGATGGTATCTGAGTATGCCACCAGGTAAGTGCTTCTCCCTTCAGGATATAGATGACTGCTGTCAGCATCTCGGGATTAGATATCTCAAATGTTTTACACAAACATTTGACGGTTGCCATCCAGGTGCGATATTCGTCTATTTTCCCACTGAAGGGTGTAGAATGTCCAAAAGCCTTGAGAATTTTCCCGGGACGTACCCCTCGAGGAGCCGTGAAGTGTCTGGGAGGTTCTGGCTCTTCTTCTTCTGTGCTAGAGGAATCCTCAGGGGTGTTGTCAGGATGTGACTCGGTACGCTTTTTCTCCTTTTTAGGCTGAGTAGGTGGACTAACCTCAGGTTTGTCCTTGGGTGGTATCTTGGGAGTGGATGTGACCAATGGATGGTCAATCCCCTGATTTCCAGATGGTAAGATACTCAACTCATTCTCCGACTTTGACAAGTTGAGAATGGTTATGTTTTGCTGCAACTGATTTAGTGTTTCCTGAATCGTGCTCAACCACTGGTTTTGGTTAATGGGTACTGTCCTTGGATTTTGCGTGTCACTTGATCCAGCTAGTATGGTCCCCACTCCGGATGTGGAGACGTTAATGTTGGTGGGCACGGTTTTAGGGATAGTGCTTGGAGGCGTGTCCAGGACGAATTCCGATGTTCTGGGTGGTCCTGGAACTTTTGCTGTTGCCAAAGGCGGGAAATTAATCTCGAAATTCTCCATTTTAGGTTAGCCAAAGAAGATGTGTAATAAACTACAGAATTTTTGAAACTTCTCAAGATTGACCGACCGGTTCTTGCTGTACTTGTAGAATAAGAAGGTAAGAATTTCAGTGGATTATGGTTACTTACTTAAGGTTTAAGGTTAGATAAACAGGGTGACACCTAGAAGTGAATAGATTACTTGATCAGGGCAATCTAAAACAAACACTTAACAGGATATTACGCTGAAAACAATGAGAGTTAGATTATAACTAAAGTACGGCTGTAAGAAGAAAGGATTATTGATCGAGATTTCACTGCAAAGTATTTCCTATGGGGAAGCGACAAAAGCACTTATTAACACTCAGGAAGGGACACAAAGGAATGTTCACAGTACACTGTATGTAGTGTTGTCCTTATAAGTGGAAGAGAGTATCCAAGGATCTTCACTTACAGAGCGATGAAATGCACTAATTATCCACAGTTGTGGTCAACAAGGCCGCAGTATATGGATAAAGGTGAGGTTGATGTCCAAAATCTTGTGTATGTCCAGTGAAGCACGGGACAAGGCCTCCCCCAAATCCCAGGCGAAAGCAGGAGGCACCGGCAAACGAAGCAACGCAGGATTTAAGTAAAAACACCAACAAAAAGAAAAGAAAAAAGGCGACACCGGAGCACAAAAAGCAGAAAAAACCACCCAAAACCAAAGCGCGCGAAAAGCGGGCGGGCGCGGAACGGCAGAAACGGACCGCAGGGTGGAAAAAAAATCAAAAAGCAAAACGAAGAGCGGGGCCGGAGAAAGAGGCACCGCGAAGCCCGTAAGAGGGGCCAACGAACGAAAGTGCAGGTCCGAAAAAAAAACCGGAGCCTAAAAAAAAAACAAAAGAGGCGACGGAGCGATGGGCGCCAAAAGGGAAGCACAACGCGAAAATGGAGGCGCGAAGCGCACCCACAAAAACAAAGAACGAAAAGTTCCGACGGGGAAACCCCAAAGAAGGTGCCCGGCGACACGAAAGAGTCGCAGGAACGTTGGGCGCCAGTTGAGAGGGTCCACAGTAGAATACTGTTTCACCACACTGTAGAATACAGTGTTCTCGTAGAAAAAGAAATAAATGTTATTGTTCTTATACTTAATCTTTGATTCTTGCAGGTCTCGAGCGTATCCGACAGGAAGCGAGGAACGGTACACAACACGTAAGTCCAAATAACATGGGTTTTATTCTTGTTGGTATGAATCTAAGATTACATCAAACTATGTAGGTCGTTACAATAGAGTATAAGTTCAATACGGTTTAAATTCAGACAACTTTGAGATGTTAAACAAGTCTCGCGAGCATAGCGCAAAGCATGCGAAGCGTCCGAATCTCAGGGTAGGAGTTCTTGTTTGGCTGCAGGAAGCAAGCCTTTAAATACCTAGAATCTGGGGAGGTTCTAGGTATTTATCCTCCAATGGGAAGCTAGAGAAGGCAATGATAGCAAGTGCCCTCGACGTGCCGCACTTGCTACGTCGCCGAAAAGGCGGTGTAGCAACTGCGACACCGCAAAGAGGGGAACTTGGTAGCAATGCTACCATCATAATAGCATGCGGCACCGCACTGGTAAAGGAGCAGTGACCTCTTTGGTTGGGGTCAAAGACCCCTAGCTCTTTGGAGATTAGCATGGGATATATGTATTATATAGAATATAAAGAAAATAACCAAAAAAAAAATATGTGGACGTCGCAGTGCACCCCATTAAAAATACGGTAACATTACTGTCACGTGAGCGCTCTTGTGCGCATGTGCGAAGTGATTGACCGTATTTTTGTTGCTTACCGTTCATTTACGCTAAAGTTACCCCGACCCTCCTTTAGCATAAATGAACGGTGTTGAGGATTTTACCGCTTTGAAATTAAAGCAGCAGACGATGTTTGCAAAAACAAACCATCCTAACCAAACATGGCTTTACAACAGCCCAGCGCTTATGTGGTTAGGATGGTTATATTGCAAAAGTCGTCTGCTGCTTGTTTGAACACACGACTGACACGAGTTCCGATCGTCGATATCGATATCTTTTCTAACACAGTGGCCTAACACATTCGAGGTAAGTGTTTGTACCATATTTTTATATTTTATTACTGTTTTAACTGTGTCCTTTCTCTACTTACACGCGATTCTTCCCCTGGCATAGGCATATATGCCATCAACCCCAACATTTAAAAAGAGATCGAGCAACAAAGTGATGCACGTCAGCTTCGATGTTGGGGATTTGGACAAACAGCTGTGTTTGTGCCGTTGTTGGAGATCCAAAAAGGTATTTGGCACTTAGAAAGATGATTGGAACCTATACAATTTTGCATCAACTTGGTTTTATCTGCCCCTTTTAGAATGATGGCAGCCCCGAGTCATTTTATTGCAGTATTGTGACGTGCAATATTTCGATGCCCATATATTTTTACTCTATTTTACTCCATTACAGTATTTTAACAATATTTCAGGACGTGTGCACTCATTTTCAGCTCACTGACCTTTGGTCAGGGTTCATTGACCTGTGGCAGCTGTGCTTGGCACAGCTGTTCCTCTCCCCTTATGCGGTGCCGCAGGTGCTACACCGCCTTTCAGCGACGTAGCATGTGCGGCATAGCAAGGGCAATTGGTCATCGCATGTCTTCCACCAATGGGGACATGCTATCTGGAACCTCCCCTGGTCTCCAGTATATAGGGTGCTGCCTTCAGCAGCCCCACACACAAGTGCAATCAATTTTACAAACAACCATTGGAATACGACCGTATGCTTTTAAACCATCCTCAGTCTATTCCCCAGTTTCCCTCTACCTGTGTCTTCAGGAAACTGGTATTGTCACCACCCTATGTAGTTCATGCCACTTGCACTATTTGTATCACCTAGCCTGTTTGTGCAAGAATAAAAAGTTAGTATAACTCACCGTGTCACTCTCGGTCCTTCGGATTGCCTCTGGACCTCAAAACCTGGAAATACAACAGAACCAGAATCATGAGTATATGAACTTCATTTGGGATTTTTTATTATCTACGAGACATATCAATTCACTTTGGTATGGGAAGCTGATTATTTTATTGGCAACCTCTCAGTATGGGTGAAGGCGTTTCATTTCCTCAAAAACATATTGATAAAGATGGCAATGGGCTCTTGAACTCGAGGCAACGATGGGAGGAGGATAGCAGTGACATGGAAGGCCAAAGCTTACCCGACCAGCACATGACCAATGTTAATCATTCTAGTGAGTACAAGTTTGTAAAATTATTTCGTGACAGCTGACTATAGCATTTTTCTGGAGTATGGAGAATCCATTTTGCAGTTCATTTGCACTAGCAGGTATAATGCATGTGCTTTTATTAGACTTCTTAGTTAGATTCGAAGGAGATTTCTAGACAGTTTACAAACAAGCCTTAAAATTAGAATCCAACTGTAGATATATAACTATAATAGATGGTAACTTTTAACATATCCATAGATGACTTTAAGATTTATTTCTTTAACTCTGTGGTGTGTCATTGAAATGGTATAGTTTTATTTTGCTGTAATGCTTACCCAGCTTTTAAACGTTTGAAAAGTAGTTGGCACCCAAGCTTGCCATTTCAATGATGAACCAATTTTTAAAATCTATTCTTCAATGGTCATTTTAATTTCAGTTTCTCCTTTTACAGCCAGCAGATCCAGCTTCTCCTCCGATGTCAGGCTTATAGTTGAATAAAGGTGTGGTATAGCTGGCCTTTTCTGTGGCTTGCTGCTTGCTTCTTCATTGCAATGGCATTTTCCTAGCAGTTGCATCCCTTTTTGTAGTTTGTGTGCCAAGGGAGTGCATTCAAAATGCTAATGTTTTTCATTCCAATTTTTGACTTGATTTTTAGCAATCAAAATGATTATTTCCACTGGTTCTAATGTATCGCTTAGTTACCAATTTGCTTAGTATTGGCCATACCATACATTGAATGCATGACAGTGTTTTATGCTAGAATAGCATTTTCATGTGCCTGCAGGTATTAGACTAATACTTTTTGCATTTAAAATTATGCACTTATTTCTGTCTAACCAAAAACCTGAAATCATTAAAAACATGTTTTGGCTACTTGTTGAAAACTAAAGCCGACTAACAAGTTATAGACTATTGAGGAAGTCGTCGTTAAAACTTAATTTTATTTTAAATAAGAATCTAGCAATAACTGTACATGCATAGCCTACCTCTCTCAAACTAATAGGATTGAAGTAGTACAGACGAAATGGGAAGGTGGATGAGAAATTACAATAAATGCTCATTTCTTTCAATAGGGTGTGCAAATTATTATTATTGCAGTAGTAATTGATTTCAGTATGTTGATATCAACTTGATCATGGCATTCTAGTGCGTTTTCTGAATGCCCCGATTTGATTTTATGCCCTAGCTTTTGACCACCTTATGGAAAAATATGTCCTCATATTTTTTAAATTTGATGCTTGCTCTGGATAACCGGGGATAAAGAGAATCTACATTTCTGGATATCTGTTGAAAGTAAATCAACGCATAAATGTTGTCTTAATTTCTCCCACCACATGTCAGTGCAAAGATTTTTTGTCATGTTTTATATTTGTCGATTAAATTTATTGGGGAAATTTGAGTTAGTTGAACAGTAAATCTTGTTCAGTAGGTTGTTTGATTGTAGTTTGATTAATGATAATTTGAGAGGTGACTTTAGGATTAAAGTACCATTCAGCATTGTATTCGCAAAAAAACTTTCTTATGCTGCTCATTAAAAAAAATGTAAAGTTCTTTCATCAAAAAACTTGGATACTTATATCTTCCTGTTGTTCCTTTCAGCTTCCGTCATTCGGACACGAAGGAAGGCACAAGTTGGTGGTGAGTACAATTTTATTTTATGACTAACTTGATTACGGTAACAAGAATATAATTGCAGAATGAAGTTCCTTTTGGAACATAATGAATGCAAAGCACTTTGGTTTAAAAGCTCTTAAAATCTTTGGTTTCAAAATAATGCCAGATACAAAAGTATCTGTAGAGGAGAACACTGGTTCACAAGAACCATAGACGTGCTCTCTATTGCTGCTTTCAGAATCTTATATCTTAACTGATTTTTGGAGACAAAAATTGTCCCTTAAATACTGTGGGGTCAGTTTGGCCACACAAGAAATTACGTATTCCTCCAATGAGGATTGAGCTGTAAACCGTATAATGAGCATGGTAATGACATTCTTCTTGTCCTGCTGATAAGAAGAGGCGTCAGTACCATGCCCCAAAGAATGTTCTCATTTGACTGTCTACGAGGTATAAAAATGAGGGAGAAAAGAATGGTATTGCAAAAAACGAAAATATGCTGATGAACATCTGTTCTGCCATGGGGAAGCTTCCCTACAGGGGCAGAGCTCTAATTCTGGTTAAATCTTAAAAGATACGCCTCAAAACCCCCCCAAATTTTGAATCAAAAACAGAATGCAAAATTTAGAAGAGAAAGGGCGTAATGAATAGGATAATATGCATAGAGTACGTAACACAGGAACTAAATACCAAGGTGCAAAAAACCCTGAGAGCCTATGACAAGGCGAAAGTAATAATGGTAAAAAAATGGTAAATAATGGCATATAAATGGCATGCAGAGGCAAAATCAAGGAATACAAATGGAAAACTAAACTACGACCTCAATGCATGCCTGGAACGTGGAGATCTGCTAGGCGAGGGTCATAGGGTGGCTCAAAGGCTGGAAACACTCCAGCGAAAAAAGCCTCGACTGCTGCATCATTGGGATCCACTGGAGGAGGTGGTGTGAAGAGACCCTCCGTCAAGGGATCCTGGAAATCCGAAGGTGAGACCGAAACAGGAGGTAGATCCCTAGGAACCAGATCGTGGACCGAGGTTGGAACTGGAGCAGCCAGATGATGGAACAGTTCCTGAAATGGATCGGGATGCTGCACCGAAGGAACCTGATGGAACTGGTTGATGGCAGCCCGATGATCTGGTGTAGTGGGGTGCCACACCCCAGCTTGTAGAAGCGCCGGCTCACTGGCGTCGTCTGCTACCATGCCCGGTAGAACAGACGATGGAAAGGCAGGTGCGCTACCCATATTGGCGAGCATACCTGAGCCCGGTGATGCAACGACGGACGCCCTGTACGGCACAGGAGCGGTACTAGGCGTTGGTGGCAGGATCTCGCTTTCCCTACGAGCCACCGTATGATGGGACCAATATGGTGGCGGACCAAAATTAGCGTGAGCCACCGTAGTTTCTGGAAATAACATGGCGGCCCTCACCTCGTGAGAGTCGCCCATCTCGGGGATCAAGTCCGCGTCGTCGCTCGTTTTTTCAGGTAACTTTCGGCTTTTATTTGTAAAAATTTTCGAATCGAATGCAGCGCGCATTCGATCCTCGCGATGTCGGCACATCGTGGAGCCTTCGATAGGCTCAGATCGATCGGTTGATCGAATGGCGGCGCGACCTCGTTGGCTGGCCGATGAATCTCGACCTGCGCGTCATCGTTCGTGTTGACAGGTAATTGTGGCCGAGAATCTATGTCCGAATCGTCGAAATTTAACGGGCGCAGGACGCAGATTCATCGATCTTCCTGATGATATCCAAAATTAGGCGCTCGTCGACCGCATCGGTCGGCGCCTGGTCCGCATCGACCGAAACGGTTGACGTCGTAACCGGAGGAGCGCCGCGGGGCTGAATGACGCCATCAACAGGTGGCGAACGAGTTGTGCTAATGTGGTATTTTAAAAGTAGTTTCGTTTAAAAGTAGCTTTTCGTCTGCTAATCATGAAAATGATGACGCGCATAGGGACTAAAACTTATGATAGCTGCGACGTTTATGATGTCTAAAAAAACGGCAGCGACAACTTTCGACGGCTGCCAAATGAAATATGAAAGGCGCTCGCTTACGTTGAACTGAAGTTAGCGAGTAATAAACGAATGGCGCTTTTAAAAGCGTCTTTAAACACAAATGCGAATGAAATGTTTTATTTTTGCACGCTACTAGCTAACGTTTTGAAATTTTTTTACTATCGATCAAAATCAAGCTACAGGTTTGATTTTTTTTTCATTTGAAGAATGAATCTTTTTCTTATAACTAATTAATTTATAAAATCAGGTCTGTTCCTCGAATTTAGGCATTTTAAAAAAATTTCAAACATCACCAACCCTTAACTGTTAATCGCATGTTTCACAGTGGTCAAATTAATGGCTATTTATTTGGGCAATGTGGGACAGTTTTTTTTGAGAAATTACAGTTCCGTTACGGTTGTAATTTTTGGAAAGCACCATCATACCATAGAACAGATTTATTACACAAATTTTCGTATTGTTTTAACAATTAAAAAGCTGTGAAATAAATTATCAAATATGTTAAATTCCTATTATGTGTCAATGAAATGATACCCTATAATTCATGAATAATCACAAAAATTTAAAGAATAGATCTTTTTTTTATAACTAATTAATGGTGCAAATATCAGGTCTGTATCTCTAAATAATTTAACCGTTTGAAAAAATTTCCAAACATAACTAACCTAACTGTTAATCGCATCTTTCAGTCATACAATTCATGTTTATTTATGCGATGTTTGACAAATTTTTTGGAGAAGTTGGAATTGTGTTAGAGTCATAATCTTTGGAAGGTACCATCACACTATAGAACAGATTTATTATACAAATTTTCATAATTTTTTGACAGTTAAACAGTTACGAAATAAATTATCAAATATTTTCAATTCCTTATAATGTGTCAATGAAATGGTACTCTATAACTCATGAATTAACACGAAAATTTCAAGAATAGATCTTCTTGTTATAACTAATTAATGGTGAAAATATCAG
>JAQGBX010003400.1:0-17449 GCA_034698745.1 Megaphyllum sjaelandicum | reverse complement strand
AAAGTAACCGCAAATTAATTTCAGTCTTTAAAAGTATAAAACGTTTCGGACAGTCAGTTAAAATATAGCAGGTTACATACATAGTGTTCAATGAGCTAAAAGTTTAATGACCTGCAGCAATAAACAGGCAGATTAAAACGTTGATTTAATTGGTATGAATGAAAAATTATAAAATTTGCTAAAGATAACAAAGCACGTTTTAAATATTGGAAACCCCGTCAATAACATGTTTAAATTCAAATTTCTCATTAATAAGGTGTCGTAGTTAGTGATCAAAATACCTCTAAGTTTCAGAAAATAACTAGGAATTGGAAAAATTACATTTTCGAATTTCCCATTTGTTAATTTTAATTGACTAAATGCTTTGCTTAATTTTTTTTAAAATAAACTCCATGATAGCTATATAAAGCTACAAGTGCATTATAATCGCAAAAGAATAGTTTTAAGCACTTTATGAGCGAGAACCCATAAAATCGATTTTTGTTTCAAAACTTACTGTATATAAGTAAATACAGTTGGATTTTCCAACCAACAGAAAATGGTAGAGTTTAGATTCATAGAAGAAAAAAATACTTTTGAGTCAATTTTCTTTATGAATTTTGAAAATCTGGGGCGCCAAATTATGTAAATTGCTTATTAAAGCCCACATAACAATGGTAAATCCTATCGAAAGCATGCCATTCATTGTTGTAAGTTGGAAATAATAATTTAAGTCAAATATTATCTGCATGTGATAACGCCATTATTCCAAATAAATAACTCGATTGGGTAACCTTTTGTAGTTACAAACGTATATTGTTTGTATTTTGAAAATAAACTATAACGTCAACATTTGTTGGACTGAGCATCTATAAATGTGATTGCATCCTAACATTACACTTTTATTAAAAATAATTTGATTGCTGATTTCAACACCTGCATTTAGCCGATTTTTAGCCCTTGCTAAACTGAATTTAAGTAAAAACATTATAACTTATTATTGATTTCGCAAGTTCTAAGAGTAATGAAGTTTAAGCATTTTGTTATTTATAATTTGTCCGCAGCTATTTGCATATAGCCTACAAAGTGAACCATAATTCCATCACCACACAATTATTTCTTAACCGTTAGAAAGATGTGAAAATTCTGCTTGTGTCGTTAGACAGGTTGTCATGAGTGCTTTATTTATTGATAGTTTTAACTTTTACCTAACACCGTTTTTTCAACGAAATCGAAAGTATAATTTTTGAACCATAACACCTAGAACAAAATATCAAATAAGGAAAACCAAGAGCATTGCTTACTTGTATTTATTCAACTGGTTTTGTTTTTATTAGCAATTATTTAAAGTTGTTACAATGTTTAAAAATAGAGGCAAAAAACATTTGTTAGCTGTGCTGCATCACAAAGGTGTATTGCAGTAAACTACCTACATGTAGGCTACTGCATCGCACCAGTGTGCTGCAGCGCAGCTAATAATTTTGTGTTTGTCCCTATTTTCAAAACATTGTAACAACTTCAAATAATTGCCAATAAAAACAAAATTAGTTGAATACATACTAGCAAGCAATGCTTTTCGTTTTCCCAATTTCATATTTTGTTTTAGGTGTTACGGTTAAAAAATTATACTTTAAATTTCGTTGAAAACAGAATGTTAGGTCAAATTTGGCCCAATCGAATTCGCCATAATCTACTTAGTGTTCCAGTTTTCCTTAAAGACACTTGACACTTGATGGTGAATATTCGAGTTAGGGAGTATAAAACAGTCCAGAGCGGAGGAAAAAAATCGAATTGTGGAAAAAATTTGAGTTATAGAAATTCGAGTTGGGAAGTTGCGTGCCATTACAATATAGTGCAGACCAACCATGGATTTTTTTCTTCCACTTATAGAGATTTTCGAGTTATAGAAGTTTCACTGTATATCAATGATGCCACCGATGCCATCTTCTCTCTCCTCGATTGCGAATCTCTGCAGAAATACCTGGATTCCTTCCTGATTTAGTGTGACATTTGGCATCAATGTCACGAAGTCCTTGGTCATGTTCCTTTCCCATCAGCAACTAGATTATCAAATCTCCTTCCCCTACACCCACCAAGGGGCCGTTCTTCCCAGGGTTGCTCACATTAAATCCCTCGGAGTCCTCCTAAACAACCGCTGGTCGTGGCAACCTGATATCAGCCTGGTTATGGCCAGAGCCACCAGACTCCTGGTCTACACCCACCATGTACTAAAAAAGCCAGTCCCTTCTGCCGCCTAATGGCCTACAAAGTGCTGGTTCGCCCCTTACTTGAATAAGCCTGTGCTGTTTGGGACCCCCATACTAAATCACTCCAGGACTTATTGGAACGTCCACAGCATCAAGCTGCTCGGCAAATCTCCGGCCGTTACTCCTGGGACTCCTGTATGACCGCTACTCTTAGCGATCTTCAACTTCCCCCCTCTCTGTTCAAAGGGAAGAACATGGGCTCCACCTTCTCTTTAGCATTTTAACTCTCTCACAATCATAGACAAAAGCCACTTTCTCCCAGACCCCCACTTCTCCAGCCATCGCGATCATCCTCTCAAAATTCGCATATACTCTCCTAACCACGATTTCTTGAAATTTTCTTTCTTCCCTCGCACGACCCCACCCTGGAACAACCTTCTTAGCAAATTTGTACAGGCCCCATCCCTCGAATCTTACAGATCTCGCCTTACCGCCATCCGCCTCCCACAGGCGTGCGAAAACATAATGCATGCGGATAACCCACCTGTCTCGCTCTGAGACCCTCTAAATCACCATATGGCTTCGGCGCGGTGATCAATCACTAAACTAAACTATTGTTCAAAAAAATTTGATTAACTAGAGGTCAACAGTTGATAAAACAATGGCTAGAACACTTGATAAAAAATGTTAAAAAACCGTGTAAGCAAGGGCACTCACATAGATGACACGTAACTCGATATGACGCGTGACTTGACCACAACACGTCGAAGCCAATGCAAACATGGGTCTGCGCACACTGTCACGCGTCATGTCATCCAAACTTCAAAGATCATTACAGTAAAACCTGGAAAAGTGAAAACCTTTGAATGGTGACCACCTGTTTATATTGACTACTTTTAGTGGGTTTTTTTCCAGTGCAAATTTCGCTTCATACCAATTCTCTGTAAAGTGACCACCTGTCTATTGTGTACAGTGACCAGTGTGTGTTGTCTTTTTTGCCACTTTTACATTGCCAATGTATATTATAAAGTAAACAGGTAACAGATGAGTCACTTAAGTCCTTACATCCTGTTTTAACCCCAGTGGTTCTTGAATAATTCAGCCTATCGTGTTATTTAGATCAAGCAAATCACTGAATGTTTTCAGTGATTTGCTCGATCTGATCGTAAGAAGCAAAATGCATTTAAAACAAAGAAAACTTTATAATTTTTTTCTTTAAAAAAATGTGTAATAAGGCAATAAATATACTGAATGTAATGCACATGGCCATGTTGATTCTGCACTTGTTTGGTTTTTTACTAGAAGTATTAAATGGATAACAGTCTACTTTCGACATTTACAAGTAGGCCTACAGTTTTCATGTTCATTTGAATTTAATTCAGGCATTCCATATGTAGTGATCAACATTGCATTTTTTTGTGGTCACTCTTCGCAGGATTTACTGTGTTTTTACGGTAAAATACTGGTTGAACATTGAGCCATTGGGTGCATTATAATAAATCGATTAGAAATGGACAACGCGTGCTCTTGGGTATAGACACGTTGTGATATTTCACAAGGAAGGGTAATGACCAAAACCTCCCCCTTTCTGTCTCGAATACAAACATGCAGAAATCAAGTAATATTTAATATATTAGTCTTACCTGTTTTTTGCGAAATGACAAACTTCGCAGCTAAACGCAGCTAAATCACAGCTAAACACTTCATACTAGGATGTTCGTACATCAAGAAATGCGATAAACCAACGTTTGTCCTGCGTTTCATTCACCCCTTCTCCTACTCAAGACCACCTGACACCTCCTATAGCCTACCTTTAATTGGTCAGCGTTGGGATTAACCCTATTTTGACTGAATTCCCCACCAATTTCCAATAGCTCAGCAACCACATGCTTGCCCTATTTTGGTCTGGGTCCTTTTAGCCCACTTCATTGTTCAATTTTACAAAATGGCTACGCAGGAGCACGTGTTGTCCATATGTAATCGATGTCCATTTAAAAAAAGGCCAAAATGAAACTACAAAAGCAGTCACAGGGAAAAATCAGTCGATAATGGACCTTTGACCAAGTTAAAAATGGCGTCATATCTTGTTGAAACAATTTTAAAATTAAAAGTAAGTTTTTCCACGTTTTCGTTCCCTTTGAAAAAATTTTCATGATTCTTTCGTGCTTTCATATTTAAAAATGGCAAATTTTGAGTTTTAAATGTAACATTTTTGAAAATTATTCATTGCACAAACTTTGGTGCATTTACGTTTTATTATTTATTTCAACTTCCGGGTTACTTCCCTGACTTTTCCAAGGTATTAAAAAAATTCCCTGACTAATGATACAGTCAAAAAATTGCATATTTTGCAATCGGCACAGGAAAATATTTTGCAAAATTTAAAAATGACAATTATGAAAAATAACAAAAAAGTGTTAAAATTAAAAAAAAATCATGACAATTTTATATTTAGAGAATGTAGAATGTTTTGCAAATTTGTCTTTAGAAAATGTGGACAATTCTGTTAATTTGTACTTGGAAAACGTGGAAAATTTTGCAATTTTGTATTCAGAAAACTTTAAAAATTTTGAAATGTTGTCTTCATTAAACGTGGGAATTTTGCTAATTTTTCCGTAAAAGCGGAGAATATTTCAAGTTTGTCCTATTAAAACGTGAGAAATGTCAAACGTCACAATCAGGGTTCCCCCAAACATTTCATTGTCAACTTTCCTGACTTTTGCAGGTTTGGGAAAAAAAATACCCTGACCAATGATAATGTTAAAAATTTACATAGAAAAATGTTAAAAATGAAAAAAACACTTGCTTAAAGTTTTGCAAATTTGTCATAGGAAAATGTGGAGAATTTTACAAGTTTGCAATCTGCTTCACAGAAAACGCGGGAAATTTTCCAAATTTGTCCAGGACAACGATGAATTTTTCTGGCTTTTTCAAAATAAGTCATTCTTCCCTGACTTTTCCAGGTCATTTTAAACTTCCCTGACTTTTACAGGTTTTCCTGGTTTGGGGGAACCCTAAGAACATAGCTACACGCTGGGAGGTTAAAGCTCAAAACCACTACCTTATTAGTCACGTATACAAACATGCAGAAATCGAGTAATATTTGATATTAGTTTTACCTATTTTTTGCGAGATGACAAACTTGGTGATGATAACCACTTCACATTAGGATGTCCGTACATCAAGAAATGCAATAAACTAACGTTTGCCCTGCGTTTTATTCACCCCTTCCGGCTTCCCCTTCTCAAGACCACCTGACACCTCCTATACCTTAAATTGGTCAGCGTTGGGATTAACCCTATTTTGACCTAATTCCCCACCAATTTCCAAATACATGTATAGCTCACTACCTCATGCTTGCTCTATTTTGGTTTTGGACCCTTTAGCCCTATTTTTTGTCAAATTTCACAACATTGCTACGCTAAAGCACGTGTGGTCCATTTTTAACCGATGTCCATTTAAAATAAGGTCAAAACGAAACTTAACATAAACTGCGAAATCACGCTGTAACCTTCTATTCAAACTTTAAGAATTATATAAATTATAAGTTGCTAAAATCAAAGGTTAATAAACGCGATTTTTTACATAAATGAGCAAATAATTGATATTAATGTATGAAATTATAAAAATGTCACATTTTTTGGCAGATATATTTCTACTTTATTTTATTTTTAAAAAAGTTCAAAAAATTTTAAAAATGCTTGAAAAATTTATCATAATTATTGTAAATTTTTAACATCATTTTGCTTTTTTAAGAAAAATGTATTCAAATTTTCTGAACTGTTTTGCAATTTTAGGTAGGCCTATATATACAGGGTGGTCCACTTATCATGATTCGTTCAATATCTTTTAAAATAAATATTTAATCGTAAAAATTATTATAAAAAATATTAATATCAACTTGCCTTTTAATTTACGTGAAAGGGAAAGGGCCCCCCAGCCCCTCTATGGGGGATTTGGGGGGTCCCTTCAGAATTTTCAATGGGACCCCCCATTTTGTTTTGGAAATTATGAATCTGCGTTTAAAACAAAATAAGTTTTGTCTAAAATAATTTTTTGGCATCATCTTAGATGTCCTAAATCGTGTAATACGCAATTCACTTTTTTCAACAGGTAGCTTGTTGAAAAAACTGAATTGCGTATCACACGATTTTGCACATTGATTACAGCAGAATCTAAGATGATGCCAAAAAAAATACCTAATTTAGACAAAACTTAGTGTTTTAAGTAACAATGGGGCTTTTTATTTAAAATTACAAAGGGATTCCCGGATCCCCCGTAGGGGGACCCTTTATTCTTGCATAATTTAAAAGCACAAGTTTGGTATTATTAATCTTGATAAAAGATTTTCTGGCATCATCTTAGATTTTGTATAATCGATGTCCAAAATCGTGTAATACGCCATTCAATTTTTCCAACAAGCTACCTGTTGAAAAAAAGTGAATAGAGTACTACATGATTTCGGACATTGATTAAAGCAACATCAAAGATGATGCCAAAAAAATCTTTTAGACAAAACTTATTTTGTTTTAAGCGCAGATTCATAATTTCAAAAAAATGGGGGGGTCAAATTAAAAATTCCGAAGAGACCCCCCGTGGTAGCTCAGCAACCACTTGCTTGCCCTATTTTGGCCTGGGTCCCTTTAGCCCCCTTAATTGTCTAATTTTTCAAAATGGCTACGCTAGAGCACGTGTTGTCTATATTTAATCGATGTCCATTTAAAATAAGGCCAAAATTAAACTGCAAAAGCAGTCATTGGATAAAAATTAGTCGATAATGGACCTTTGAACAATGGCGTCACATCTTCTTAAAACAATTTTAAAATTAAAAGTAAGTTTTCCCACGTTTTCGTTCCCTTTGAAAAATTTGTCATGATTCTTTCGTGCTTTCATATTTAAAAAATGGCAAATTTTGAGTTTTAAATGTAACATTTTTGAAAATTATTCATTGCACAAACTTTGGTGCATTAAAGTTTTATTGGTCATTTCAACTTCCCCGACTTTTCCAGTCAGTTCCAGACCATTGAAAGAGTCAAATATTTTCAGGTTTTGCCTCATTGGCACAGGAAAATATTTTGCCAAATTTAAAAATGACAATTATGAAAATTAACATAATAAGTGTTAAAATTAAAAAAAATTCATGACAATTTTAAATTTAGAGAATGTAGAATGTTTTGCAAATTGGAGAGAATGTAGAATGTTTTGCAAATTTGTCTTTAGAAAATGTGGAAAATTTTGTAAATTTGTACTTGGAAAACGTGGAGAATTTTGCAATTTTGTTTTCAGAGAACGTTAAAAAGTTTGCAATTATGTCCTCAGAAAACGTGGGAATTTTACAAATTTTTCCGTAAAAGTGGAGAATATTTTAAGTTTGTCCTATTAAAACGTGAGAAAAGTCAAATCTTACCGGATTTGACAGAAATTTCATTTTCAACTTCCCTGCCTTTTTCAGGTTTTGAAAAAAAATTCCCTGACCAATGATAATGTCAAATATTGACAAAGAAAAATGTTAAAAATTAAAAAAAAAACATTTGCTAAAAGTTTTGCAAAATTGTCCTCGAAAAACGGGAAGAAATTTACAATTTTGTCTTCGGAAAACATGGGAAATTTTGCAAATTTGCCCTCGAAAAACGTGGAAAATTTTGCAAATTTGTTACAGGAAAACGTGGAGAATTTTGCAAACTGTGCTCGGAAAACGTGAAGAATTTTGCCTCTTCTTCTCAGAAAACGCTGAAAATTTTTCAAATTTGTACCCAACAATGATGATTTTTCTGGCTTTTTCAAGTCAAGTCATTCTGCCCTGACTTTTCGAGGTCATTTTTCAAGTTTCCTTAAAAACCACCACCTTATTAGTCACGTATACAAACGTGCAGAAATCGAGTATTAATTGATATTAGTTTTACCAGTTTTTTTGCCAGATGACAAACTTGATGATGATGACCATAACTGAACAGAAATCATGGCAAAACACTTCACACTAGGATGTCCTTACATCAAGCACTGCGATAAACTAACGCTTGCCCTGCGTTTTATTTACCTCTTACCCTCTTCAAAACCACCTGACATTAGGATTATCCCTTTTTTGGTCGAATTCCCCACCAATTTCCAAACATAGCTAAGCAACCTAAATATAAATTTAGTTTTGTTTAAAAATCATTTAAATCTCTGGGACACATGCCGCCCACATGCACGAGTCTAGAAATGACCAGTGTCCAGTTACGAAATTCAACGAATATGGTCATGTTACTAACTAATTATGGACTCGAATCAAAGCTGGAATTGAAGCCTACGTTCAAGCCGAGACAAAAAGAAACGTTTCGCACCAAATTCATATATAAGATAGTCGGAATGATTGGAGGCCAATGGCCACGAAATGACCAGTGTCCAGTTATAGGGGGAAAAAACGAAAATGTGGTCCACTTGAATCAAAGAATGAAATGGATAGTATAAGAATCTGAGGCAATAATGAACGTTTTGCAACGAATTCACATCAAAATGACCAGCAAAATTTGAAGCGGTCAACAGCCACGTGACCAGTGTATAGTTACAAAATAAATCAATAAAACTGCTCAGTTAAGGACTCGATTCAAAGATTGAATTAAAGCCTGTATATCTATCGGAATCAAAAATGAACTTTTTTTTACAATAAATTCATATCAAATTGTACAGAAAAATCGTAAGTGGTCAATAGCCCCGAAATGACCAGTGTCCACTTACAAAATGAAACATAAAAACAGGTCAATGAAGGACTCGACTCAAAGCTTAAATTGAAGCCTACATAAAATCAGTCAAAAATAAACTTTTTTAAAATTAAATTCACAATAAAATGACCAGTTGAACCTGAAGCAGTCAATGGTGGTGAAATGACCAGTGTCCAGTTAGGAAAGAAAATCAATAGAACTGGTTAATTATGGACTTCAATTAAAGAATAAAATGAAGCCTTTAACAAATCTGAAGACAAAATTAACGTTTTGCATCAAATTGACCAGCAAAATCTGAAGCGGTCAATAGCCACGAAATGACCATTGACCAGTTAAAAAAAAACCTTGATAGAACTGGTCAATTATGGATTCGAATCAACGAATAAAATGAAGCCTATAAATCTAGCAGAGTGAAAACTAAACAATAGCCTATACGTCAACATCATATCAAAATGATCGGCAAAATGTGAAGTGGTCAATAGCCCGAACTGACCAGTGTAGCCTACAGGTTTAAAAAAAACTGGTCAATTATGGACTCGTATGAAATAATAAAATGGAGCCTATATCTAGCCGAGTCAAAAATTAGCTTTTATTTTACATCAAACACAAATGAAATTTATATCAAAACGACCACTGAGAAATTGACCACGCGGGACACCCTGTACAAATTATCGTCACACAAGACACCCTGTATATAATTGCAAATGGCGGCTACCGTATATTGCCCACGAATGCATTTAGGTGCCCTTTAATTTATCCTTTTAAGGACTTTAATCGAGATTTTAGATACGGTTTCCTTTCGATTTTTATCAATAGTGACCATGTAATTAAAACCGGAATGAAAAATTACGTTTAAAAGTTGAATTTTCTTACCTTTTTAGTTGAATAATCCCATCGAGTCCTAGGACTCCAGTCGTAGGACTTCATGCATGTTCGGAAAATTTTAAAATCCTGCGGTGAAATCATCGCGCACTCACTTAATCCAAAACAATCACTCTACACTATTTCATTCACGCGAAAAAACTTAGATTGAACGAAATATTAATAAAATAACTTTGAAAAAGACCTTATGTAAACCAATTGAAGGTCGCCATTTAAAATGGCCAGTGGAAGCGCACGTGCTCGAGCTTGTTAGGTGGCGCCATCTATTGATCGAACGAAGCAACTGGTAAACAGATCGGGAATCCACCTCATTCGGTAGACCCGGGTTTGATTCCCGGGTCGGCTATCCTCGATTGTTTTTTATTTTTCATAATTTCCCACAATGGGGTCGCGCAAATGCCGGGATAGTTCCGATTTAATACAGGAACCATCCCTGCATTTACCTAAACTGAATAGCCGACACGGGAATCAAACCCGGGTCTACCGAATACAAGACGCTAATGTTAACCTATAAGCCACCTTGATCGGTAACAGAAGTTGTCATCTTTTGCAAAATCAACACGTTAATATATTTTAAAACATTTACTTAAGGGAATTTTGAAAAATTACATTGAAAAACTAAACAATTTTTTAAAAAACATTTAAGGACTATTTGTTTAAAAACCATGAAAAAGTCATTGAAATGTGTTTAAAACCCATAAAAAGTCAGGGAAAAGGGCTTAAAAACCATGAAATGTCTGCGAACTGTGTTTACAAACAATAAAAAAGTCAGGGAAATGTGCTTAAAAACCATGAAAAAGTCAGGAAAATGTGTTCAAAAACCATGTTAAGGTCTGGGAAATGTGTTTAGAATCCATAAAAAAGTTATTGAAATGTGTACACCAATAAAAAGTCAGAGAAATGTGTCAGAGAAAAACCCATAAAAAAGTCAGGGAAAAGGGCTTAAAAACCATGAAATGTCTGCGAACTGTGTTTAAAAACAATGAAAAAGTCAGGCAAATGTGCTTAAAAACCAATAAAAAGTCAGGGAAATGTGTTTAATAAACATATGACAGTCTGGAAAATGCCTTTTATTAGAACACCGGTGTTCGGATAGTAAACAAAGACGATCATGGCCAATTCAATACAGGAACTATCTCAGCATTCGCATGGAGGAATTGTGGGAAACAATGAAAAACCACAGTCGAAGATAGCCGACACGGGAATCGAACCCGCATCTACCGAATGCAAGACGAGGATGCAAGCCTTTAAGCCATCTTGCTCGGTTACAAAAAATCACATTTGCAAAATTTACTAATGAGAATTTTGACAAATTATATATTAAACAATTTTAAAAATAATTGCATGAATACATGTTCAAAATTAGACCATTTTGTATTCGGAAAAACGTCGAAAATTGTGAAAATTTGACCTTGAAAAACGTGGAAAGTTTTGCAATTTTGTCCCTGGAAAACGAAAATTTTTCCAAATTTGTCCTCGAAACGCGTGGAATATTTTGATAATTTCTACTTGGAAAACCTAGATAATTTTGCAAATTTTTCCTCAAAAACTGTTTCAAATTGTTTAAATTTGTACAGTGTTTAGAATGTAAAAATGTTTCCAAATGGGCCCTGACTACGTTAAATTCTCCTGACTTTTTCAAAAAAAGTCACCTTTCCCGGTTTTCCAGGTCTGGGGGTATCCTGAATTGTATTATTGGTCATGAAAAATTTGACCATCAATATTTTCAGTGAAGGGTTCCCCAGAAATTTTAGATTCAAGTATTATGACTTTTCCAGGTTTTAAAAAAAAAATTTCACTGATCGACTAACGGTATCTTCGATTTTTCAAAAATTTTGACAAATTAACTAATGTCACTTTTGAAAAATAAACACTGAAACATTTTGGAAATTTAAAAAAAAAATGCATTCATAAAATGTTGAAATTTTAGCAAATTTGTACTCGGAAATTTTTTTTTTTAATTTTTCCACTACAACTTAGCCAAATTTACAACAAATTTTCAACATTTTTCACGTTCCTCCGAGCAACAAATTCGCTCAATTTCCAACTTTTCGATTTATGATTTGGTAAAATTTTTAGCAATTTTGTAATGGGGAAATTTGGAAAAAAAAAATTTAACAACATCTAAAGATCAATTTTAACAATTTTCAATCTTTTCAAATTTACAGCCTTTTCCGAGTAGAATTAATTTGCTAAAATTTTAACATTTTATGAATGCATTTTTTTAAAAATTTCTAAAATGTTTCAGTGGTTATTTTTCAAAAGTGACATTAGTTAATTTGGCAAAATGTATGAAAAATTAAAGATACCGTTAGTCATGAAAGAAATTTTTAAGAACTTGGAAAAGTCATTAAACTTGAATCTGAAATTTCTGGGGAGCCCCTCTCTAAAAATATTGATAGTAACATTTTTCATGACATTTGATACAATTCAGGGTACCCCCAGACCTGGAAAACCGGGAAAAGTGACTTATTTTGAAAACGTCAGGGAAATTTAACGTAGTCAGGGCCCATTTGGAAACATTTGTACATTTTCCCTGTACAAATTTGAAAAATTTGAAACAGTTTCTGAGGAAAAATTTGAATAATTGTCAAGGTTTTTCGAGTAGAAATTATCAAAATGTTCCACGCGTTCCGAGGACAAATTTGAAAAATTTTTCGTTTTCCAAAAACAAAATTGCAAAACTTTCCACGTTTTCCAAGGTCAAATTTTCCTAATTTTCGACGTTTTTCCGAATACAAAATGGTATAATTTTCCATGTATTTATGCAATTTTTTTTATAAATTGTTTAATTTTTCTATCGACTTAGCCGAGAATCGTCAGTTCTCGTGACAATCTTGGTTAATTTTTGGACAATTTTTGTGCATGTTTTGGCAAGTTTATTTGAAAATTTAGGCTATTTTGGAAGAGTTTGGTAAATTTTCGACATTTGTTATAGCCAATTTTTGCTAAATTTAGTGAATTTTTGACAACCTTGGTGAATTCTTTGAAAGTTTAGGCTATTTTATATTGACATTTTTTGTGAATTTTTAAATTTTACGTAATTTGCTTATTTTGTTTTGGCAAATTTGACGATTTTTTTTGACAAGTTTGGTAAATTTTAGACATTTTTTTTAACATTTTTGCGAAATTTAGTAAATTTTTTACAATCTGCCGAATTGGGAAAAAAAATCACCGAGATTTACTCGGTGATTTTTTTCCAGCCATTTTGATTTAGTTTCATAAATTTTTTCGACAATGTTGGTGAATTTTTGGTATCGTTTTTACAATTTTTTGTTTTCACAAAGTAACAAAATGTTAACTTTGTTCAAAAATAAATACAAACTCGTGAAATTTTCATCGGTTTTCGAAGACAGTTTTACAAAGTTTTCAAACTTTTAGCAATTCAAATTTGCTTGATTGACCACTCGCAATTTGTGCTTTGAAGCACAAATTTGCGGAATTTCAACGATTTTCGACCAAAGACAATTATGCAAAATTTTCAAGAGTTTTTCCCGAGTGCACATTCGCCTAATTTTCAAACATTTACTGAGGAGAAAATTACCATATTCTCTCAACCTTTTTGACGTTTAAAACTTTTCTTCAAATTTTCTACATTTTCCGAATACAAATTTGAAAATGTATCTCAATTTGATGCTGATTTTGTTAAACGTCCCCAAAAGTGCCAGAAAGTTCAGTTTTAACTTCCTGACTTTTTTAGGTTTTAAAACAATTTCCCTGATCAATGACAACGTGTAAAATTGACACTGGAATTTTTTTTTTAAAGTTTACTAAAACAACAATTTTGAAAATTAACAAAGACTTTTTTGTTTAAAATTTAAAAAAATTGCGTGAAGATTTTTTTAAACTAAAAAAATTTGTATTCGGAAAATGAGAAAAATTTGTGCTCCGAAAAAGTGAGAAATTTTCCAATTTTTTTCACGGAAAAGGTGGAAAACCTTTGGAAAACCTTGGAAAACCTGGAGAATTTTGGAAATTTGTACACGGAAAACGTGGATTATTATGATGATTTTTACTCGAAAAACGTGTAAAATTTTTGCAAATTTGGACTCGGAAATCGTAGAAAAATGCTGCAAATCTGGACTAGGAAAACGTGGGAAAATATTGCAAATTTGAACTCGGAAAACGTATAGCAAAATGTTGCAAATTTGGACTCGGAAAACGTGGGAAAATTTTGAAAATAACTACTCAAAAAACGTGGAACATTTTTAAATGTCTTCTCGGAAAATGAGCGCTAAGCTAATACTTAATTTTGGACTGCCATGAAAGCGTTAAATTTCCCTGACTTTTTTACAATAAACCATTTTCCCCTGACATTTTCAGGTCATTTTCAATGCTCCGAGGACCAAGCATATTGCAAAAATTTCCCACTTTTTCCGAAAAAAATTTTTAACATTTTCCGATTGCAAAATTTTCACATTTAGAAAATTTTTCATGCATGTAAATTTTCAAAATTGTCGTAAGTAAATTTTAAAAAAAATATTTTTCAGGGGCATTTTTTGAAAATACGTCAATTTTTCATGTTGTCATTGGTCATGCAGGAAATTTTTTTAAACCTGGAAAAGTCATAAAAATTGAAAATAAAATTTCTGGTGGAACCCTATAAAATGCATTAAGATTCAGACAGTAATGCAATTCCAAAGCATATCGTAATTTTTTGGTAATTTTTCGCCCAGGATATGACCACCCAAACCCTGGCCAAAAATGACATCTTGTTTTGGTCGTTTTTTGTCCACAAACTAACCACTGCAATAATGGCCTTAAATGGCGTAATTTTTTGGATTTTGACACCCATAAATATGATTCCAAAATCTGAATTTTCAGCATTACTGGATATCAGTTAATTCACATTTCTTTTTATTCAACACGATCATTAATTCCCGGCATCGAAAGTTTTTTGCATGGATTTATAGAATTCAGAAGTTAACGTCCACAGAAAAAGTGGCTCATCGTGAACTAAAAGGAAGAATTTTTGCAAATATCTGTTTTCAAATGCCTGAACAATAAAACTATAGATTTCATTCGCCGTTAGCAACAAAAAAGTGGTATTTAAATTTGACAATAATTTGCCATTCTATGCATAATAATGGTTTGCATCTTTTCATTTTATGGTTTATGTATCTTTACAAGTAATTGCGCATGCACTGATGCACATTAGTTTATCAGACCTTTGATTCCTCTTCTCTACCATCTTAAAACCTTCCAAGAAGTGAGTCTGGAAAACACAGTGGATAGCGTGCAATCGCCATAGATGGTAGGTCGCAGAATCAAAAACGGGTAAGTTTCAACAATTTATTTCAAAATTAATTCTGTGTGAATATGTCAATTACAAGTAGGATAAGAGCATAAGAAGTCTCTCAGGCTAATAAATAATTTTTTTTTAATATGTCTGATTAAATGTCCCATACATGACGTTCATTTAAGGCCTTGGAAATGCATAACGAAATATATTATTTTTCAATGTGGGCTCCTTAATTCCCCGATATTAATCCGCAATTCATTTTCAATCTTCAGTTCGTGTTAAGCGGTGTTCGTCTCAAGCGATATTTCCCCGCCTTCAGTTCGTTTTAACCGACATTCGTCTTAAACGGTAGTTCGTTTTAAGCGATATTCCTCCGTAATTCCTAGATATTAATTCGCAATTCATTTCCAGCCTTCAGTTCGTGTTAAGCAAAGTTCGTCTCAAGCGATATTCCCCCCGCCTTCAGTTCGTCTTAACCGAGTTCGTCTTAAGCGAGATTTCTCCGCAGTTCCTCCCCTTCAGTTGTAAGGTGTGTCGCGTGAGGGCGCCATCATCATCATGTCTCCCTTTTTTTCCTCTCTCTTCCTAATTCCTTTCTCCCCTATTCTCTCCTTCCATTTCCCATATGGAATGAGCTCATCCAATCATAATCGATTGTGGCGACCCCTTGTGGTGGCGTTTCGACGCAGCAGCAGGTTTTCCCCGCATTCCTCGCACTTGAGCGAGAGTGAGTGCACGAGGAATTCCTTCGCAGTCGCCGAACAAACCACGTGCCGCTATGGAAGTGGCCGCTACTAACCACTTGACCACTGCCCAGTTTGAAAATTTTCGCCTTTGGATTTTCAGCCGTTTCGGAATTTTTGCGCAGGTTTTCCGGCCGGATTTTTTTTCCGAACAAGTTTCAGCCGTTTCGGTCAGTTTTCACCAGTTTCCCATAGGTTTTAACGAAACGGATTTCGTCAGTTTCCGTCCGTTGACCCGCAGCTTCAAAAACCTATTTCATCAGTTATTGGCGATATTTTGTCGTCAGTTTCATCACCATCGGTTTTCCGCGACGTGTTTAAATTCCGTCAGTTTACCAGCAGTCTATACGACAAAATTCATCGAAATTCAAAATTGTTCGTCAGTTTCCTGGAGGTGAATCAGCAGTTGCGTCGAATGCGATCAGTTTTCGTCCGTTCACCAGCAGTGTTGAAACGCATTACGTCAGTTTCCGGCAATATTGCACCCACTTTCCGGTAGCATTTAACAGTTTTTCCACGACGTTTCGTCAGTTTATCAGCAGTCTACGATACATTTCAGAAATGTTCAGCAGTTGCGTCGAATACGAACAGTTTTCGTCTGTAATTTACCGTCAGTTTTGAAACACATTTCGTGAGTTTCCGGCAATATTGCACCCAATTTCCGATAGTATTTAACAGTTTTTACACGACGTTTCGTCAGTTTATCAGCAGTCTAAGACCAATTTCATCAGTTTTCGACAAATTTTGTCAATTTCCGGCAGATTTTAACAGCGTTGAACGCTTGTTCGCCAGTTTCCGGGAGTTTACCAGCAGTTAACTATACCCCCTTCCTCCCCCAAAATAATCTGTTTAAATGTGAAATTTTCGTCAATTTCCGACTGTTTTTAACAGACGTTTTCCACGACGCCGCATTGTCAGTTCATCAGCAGTTTACGACAGATTTCATCACATTTTCAAAACTGTTCATCGGATACTTCGGCAGCTTCCGGAAATATTTCATCAGTTTCCGTCAGTTTTCTTAGCAGTTTTCAACGGATTTCATCAAATGTGAGCAGTTTTCATCAGTTTACCGGCAGTTTTAAAACGAGATTTTCGGCGACTTCCGTTGCGGATTTTCTCAACTTTACGTCCATTTTCAACAGTTTCCGTCGATTGCCGACAATCTCTCGGACTGCGACTGCAGGTGGCCAGAATCGAGTGGTCAAGCGCGTCGACGATGACCAGTGGTCATCGCGTGAACTGACCAGCCCATTCCTCCATCGTCCAGACGGCATGGCGTCCGTTCTGGAGTGCGGTTAAAGCCTCGTACGAAAGTCCATCTGGCTGACCAATGTCCATTTTCCTGCGTCGTCCATCCTACGAGAGAATGAAGGCCCGTTCTGTCCGTTCGTCCACCTCTTGGCCAGTTCTGGCCGTTTGGGTTCTATTGTCCGTCTTCGTAGCGGCCACCTGCAGCTTGGGCTTCCTGCAGCCGGCTTGGATCGTCAAGCAACAGGAAGTGACAGGGGGCGGTCAAGTCGAGGTGCTCTCGCTGGGCATCTTCAGCTATTGCTACAGGTGAGTACAGTAGAACTTGTCTAAAATCAACCCGTGTAAAATCAAATCCTCTCTAAAATCGAAAAATATGCTGGTCCCGCCATAGGGACCCATGTATAAAATCAAAAAACCTCCATAAAGTGTAATTGCAAAAATTTT